>CAUYQU010022545.1:0-47489 GCA_963574635.1 Cheracebus regulus
GGAGGAGAGGACGTAGAGGAGAGGGGAGGGGAGGGGAGGAGGGGGAGGAGAGGGGAGAAGGGAGAGGAGGGGAGGAGAGGGGAGAAGGGAGAGGAGAGGAGAGGAGGGAGAGGAGAGGAGAGGGGAGGGGTGGGGAGGAGAGTGTAGGGGAGGAGAGAGGAGGAGAGGAGAGGTGAGGAGAGGAGAGGAGGGAGAGGAGAGGGGAGGAGGGAGAGGAGGGGAGAGGGGAGGGGAAGGGAGGAGAGGGGAGGAGAGGGGAGGGGAGGAGGGAGGGGGGAGGAGAGGGGAGGAGAGGGGAGGGGAGGGGAGCCGAGGGGAGAGGAGGGGAAGGGAAGAGAGGAGAGGAGAAGAGAGATTCCCAGCAGCTGGCACAGCTGGGACACCGGTCTTGGGGTGGCCCACCGCGGCTGGGGAAGGGAGTCGGGCAGGGCTCAGGGGCTTAGTGCCCTTGGGAGCCGGGGAGTGCTGAGGCCTGGGAGGGCCTGCCAGGGTTGAGGGAGGAGCTCACGAAGCTGGGAGGTGGGGTGGGTAGGACGTAGATGAGGTGTCCACACAAGGGAGCGCCATTCAAGCAGAATCCTCCTCGGGTCCTTGGCCTGGTCTCAGCTCTGAAGGGGCTGGGGCAGGACAAAGAACAAGGGTGCATGGGGGTGAGGCCTTGAAAGACACAACTGAATAAATCTATCACTGGCTGAGCCAAGCCTCTCGAAGGTCCCACCAGGGAAACTGAGGTTGGGCCCCTGGAGAGTGAAGTGCAGGAACAGTCTGCTCCAGGAGGTGAGAACAGAGCACATGACTAATGCCACCAGAACTACTCACAGCACTGACTTCATCGCCCAGAGTGTAGACTTAGGGGCCTAGCTCAATTTGCCCAACCTGCCTTTCTGGTCCTAACCTATACCCTTCAAACCCCGCTCCTGACTCACTCTACCCCACTTCCCTGTCACAGGGAGAAACATACTGAGTGTGTAGGCCCGGCCCTGCTGTGGGGAGACCAGTGCGGCATCACACAGGGTGGAGGGGGTGCCTAGAGCCAGGGTCCTGCCCCTGCGCGGCTCTGGGACCCAGCTTTGATCCAGCCTCTCCTGAATCCCCTCCTCAACTTGGGCAGCCTGGTTACTGGTCTTTGACCACATTTACACTGCAGGATTTAATTTATATAAAGTACAAAACAAAGGTAAAATTAATCTATGGTGGTAAAAGTCTAAATAGTAGTTGCTGCTGGAAGCTTCTGGGAGCTAGAAATGTGCAGTAATGCCATCTGGATGGAGCCATAGCATGGTCATACAGAAAAATTCATCTGCTTGCTCCCTTAAGATTTTGCCCTTTACTATAAATACACCAATAAATGAATATACTAATAACACCACACTATCACTACTGATAGTTTCCCGTGTTTGAGCCCCTTCGTGCAGACAGGCCGGACACTTCTGCTGCTGTGTCCCCAGTACCAAGCCCAGGCGGCCACCCATCCTCACAGTGAACAGCTAGCAATATCCCCATTTTATGATGATGGAAATTGCAGTTCACGGGACCCAAGCTCTTGTCTGACTCCAAAACTCTTCCTAGAACGCTCTGTGGCTGTTCTAGCTGTGTCCAGGGACGCTCATGTCTCAGAGAGGAAGCCGAGACAACAGTCAGAAGGGAGGGAAGCTGGGGCTTCTAGGGGTGACACCATGGCCAGTTACCATGGTCAGGCTGTGATGAGGCCTTGGGAGGAGGGACGCGTGCTCTCCAGAAGGAAGTGATGTCAGGCTGAGTCTTAGAGGATGGGTGAGGTCTAGAGCTGCAAAAGCTGGACAGTGAGCCAGGTGTGTTGGCTCAAGCCTGTAATCCTAGCACTTTGGGAGGCCGAGGCAGGTGGATCACCTGAGGTCAGGATTAGCTGGGCATGGTGGAACATGCCTGTGATCCCAGCTACTTGGGAGGCTGAGGCAGATGAATCGCTTGAACCCAAGAGGCAGAGACTGCAGTGAGCTGAGATCACACCACTGCACTCCAGCCTGGACAACAGAGCAAGACTCCAATCTCAGAAAAAAACCAAACTGGACAGTGGATGGCATCCCAGATTGAAGAAACAGCAGAAACGAAGGCTGGGAGGAAGGAATGTATAAGGTGTGGTCTGGATGTCGGGCTGGAGCAGAGGGTGCTGCAGGAAGCTCAGCAGGGCAGGCGTGACCGTCACAGCCACCGGCTGGCACTAGCCAATGCAGGACTCTTCCGGGAACTCTGGGGTCCTGAAACTAAGGCAGCTCAGAAACTTCCAGAATGCTTTAATAAGTTGATATCAAACATGATTTGCTTTTGAGCTAGCATCAGTCATGCCAATATCACAAAAGAGGCTGGAGAAAGAAGAGTCTGGCAGGACGGATCTGATGTCATGCACCTAAGTACGGAGCCTTGAGCTATCTGGAATCTCGTAGGTGCCAGAAGGAAGAAAATTCAGATGCCATCCAATTCCATCCTAGGTATTGTGACTGAGCCTCGATTTGGCTGCTCACCCCTCAAAAGCCAGACACAAGAGATGAGGGTTGGTGGGAGGAAAAGCAGGCTTATTCAGAAAGCTGGCAAAACTCAGATGGGGAGCTCGTGTTCTAAAGTACCATCTGAAGACCAGGCGCGGTGGCTCATGCCTATAATCCCCGCACTTTGGGAGGCCGAAGTGGGTGAATCACTTGAAGTCAGGAATTCAGGACCAGCCTGGCTAACATGGTAAAACCCCGTCTCTACTAAAAATACAAAAATGAGCCAGGCATGGCTGGACTTTGGGAGGCCAAGGCGGGTGGATCACCTGAGGTCAGGAGTTCCAGACCAGCCTGACCAACATGGTGAAACCCCATCTCTACTAAAAATACCAAAATCAGCCTGGCGTTTTGGTGGGCACCTGTAATCCTAACTACTCAGGAGGCTAAAGCAGGAGATTAAAGAAAATGAGATAAAATCATAACTACTTGGGAGGCTGTGGTTGAGATTTTAAAAATCATGATTATTTCTAACTGAGATAAAAAGCATGAACAGCTATCATGTAGTTCATAAAACTAACTCTGGGATTAGAGGGGAAGTAGGTAAACCAGTAACTATGTTTTGTTAAGGATTATAGGAGCATCGTGACCTCCTGACTAAGGATAAAGAAGTTCTGAACCTCCTCAGACCCTCGCTAGCTCCCAGATGTCTGTGGTCCTCGGTCACCTCCTGATGGTTTCCCCATATCCCCCTCCCACAAAAAAACTCTCACCAGCGTGAAAAACTGAAGGCGGAACTTCATTTTTTCTTTATTTATTTTTTTGAGACAGAATCTTGCTCTGTCATTCAGGCTGGAGTGCAGCAGTGCCATCTCAGCTCACTGCAACCCCCACCTCCTGGATTCCAGCGATTCTGCTGGAACTCCAGCCTCCTGAGTAGCTGGGATTACAGGTGTGCACCACCTGTACGGCCAATTTTTTTTTTTTTCATTTGTGCATCTGACTGTCCACACCACAATTTTTTTTTTTTTTTTTTGAGACAGAGTCTTGCTCTGTCGCCCAGGCTGGAGTACAATGGCATGATCTTGGCATTTAACTCTGTGAGATAAATCCACACATCACAAAGTGATTTCTCAGATAGCTTCTTTATAGTTTTTATCGCAGGATATTCGGGTTTTCACTATAGACCTCAATGGGCTCTGAATTGTCTCCTCTATTTTATCTCATTTTTACCATGATTTTATCTCACAGATAATAATTTGTACATTTTATCTGTAAATTATCCCAGATTATGAGCAGGAATGGGTAAAGGCCCCTTAAAAAAAAAAAGGGCCGGGCATGGTGGCTCACATCTGTAATCCCAGCACTTTGGGAGGCCGAGGTGGGCGAATCACGAGGACGAGAGATTGAGACCATCCTGGCCAACATGATGAAGCTCCGTCTCCACTAAAAATACAAAGAAAATTAGCTGGCCATGGTGACTTGCACCTGTAGTCCCAGCTACTCAGGAGGCCGAGGAAGGAGAATTGCTTGAACCCTGGAGATGGAGGTGGCAGTGAGCCGAGATCGCACCACTGCATTCCAGCCTGGGTGACAGAGCGAGACTTCATCTCAAAAACAAAAACAAAAAAACAAAAACTGGAGTTGGTTGTATCAGTTATTTTCCACCGTTACAGTAGGACCACTGGTGAACCTCTGCAGGGATTGTCTGAGGGACAGAGTTTCATTTTCATTTCAAGAGTTGTTCAGGCTGGGCGTGGTGGCTCATCCCTGTAATCTCAACACTTTGGGAGGCTGAGGTGGGCGCAGCCCTTGAGCTCAGAAGTTTGAGACGAGCCTGGACAACATGGCAAGACCTTGTCTCTAGTAAAAATACAATAAAATACCTGAGCATAGTGGTGCGCACCAGTAGCCCCAGCTACTCAGGAGGCCGAGGCAGCAGAATCAGTTGAGAGGTGGCAGTGAGCTGAGATCACGCCACTGCATTCCTGGGTGACAGAATGAAAGCCTGTGTCAAAAAAAAATAAATAGAGAGAGAGATGATCTAGTAGCTAGGACCACGGGCATGTGCTACCACACCCAGCTAATGTTTTATTTTTTGACATGGAGTTTTGCTCTTTTGCCCAGGCTAGAGTGAAGTGGCTTGATCTCAGCTCACTGCAAACTCTCCCGCCCTCCTCCCCCGGGTTCAAGCGATTCTCCTGCTTCAGCTTTCCGAGTAGCTGGAATTACAGGTACCTGCCATCACGCCAGGTTCATTTTTGTATTTTTAGTAGAGAAAGGATTTCACCATATTGGGCAGGCTGGTCTTGAACTCCTGACCTCAGGTGATCCACCTGCCTTAGGCCTCCGAAAGTGCGGGGATTACAAGCATGAGCCACTGCGCCCGGCCCCACAGCCAGCTAATTTTTAAAATTACTTGTAGAGATGGAGTCTCACTGTGTTGCCTAGGCTGGCCTCAAACTCCTGGGTGTAAGCAGTTTTCCTGCCTCAGCCTCTCAAAGTGCTGGGATTACAGGTGTGAGCCACCGGGCCCAGCCACTGACTATGCTTAGGATAAAATTCAGGAGCAGAGGAATAATCTAAAGACAGAATTTAATTATTAAAGGGAAAGCAGAGGCAGGGCGCAGCAGCTCACACCTGCAATCTCAACACTTTGGGAGTGGGGAGGAGGGGGACCGCTTGAGTCCAGGAGTTTGAGAACAACCTGGGCAACATGGCAAAACCCCTCTCTACTAAAAATACGAAAAATTAGCCAGGTGTGGTAGTGTGCACCTGTAGTCTCAGCTACTCTGCAGGCTCAGGCGGGAGGATCACTTGAGCCCAGGAGGTTGAGACTGTAGTGAGCTGAGATTGCGCCACTGCACGCCAGCCTGGACAACACAGTGAGACCCTGTCTCCAAAAAAAAAAAAAAAAAAAAAAAAAAAGGCAAGCAGAGCAGAAGGATTTGGAAAGGATTTGGAGTACTCTCAGCCTGGCCATATAGAGAGTGAAAAAGGGTGTTCAGGAGAGGAAACCATGGGTGTAACCCAGAGACTATTTGCTAAAGATATTAGCACCTAAGAGAAAGCCAGGTGCCAAGCCTCAAGACAACAAAAGAAGGACGCTGGCAAAGGCATGCAGAGCGCGCTGCAGAGTGGAGGCCGCCCCTCCATCACAGGCCAGAGACCTAGGAGGGAGAGTGGTGCCAGGGGACAGGGCTGGGGGCGAGGCTGACCCTCCATGGGCTTGCTGCCCAGGGTTGCCTTGGGACTTTGCTCCACAGCCACCTGCATAGCACTCCTTGCTTGCTTCACCTGCGGCTCAGGAGAGCCCCAGGTGCGGCTCCTGTTGCAGTACCAGAAGGCACAGGTTTAAATCTTGGTGGAGGTTCACACGTGCTCATTCTGCAGACTTTTTGTTTGTTTGTTTTTTGGAGATGGAGTTTAGCTCTTGTTGCCCAGGTTGGAGTGCAATGGCACGATCTTGGCTCACTACAACCTCTGCCTCCCAAGTTCAAGCAAGTGTCCTGCCTCAGTCTCCCAAGTAGGTGGGACTTCAGGTGTCCCCCACCACACTTGGCTAATTTTGTATTTTTAGTAGAGACAGGGTTTCACCGTGTTGGGTAGGCTGGTCTTGAACTCCTGACCTCAGGTGATATACTTGCCTTGGTCTCCCAAAGTGCTGGGATTACAGGCATGAGCCACCGTGACTGGCCTTATTCTGCAGACTTGCAAAAAACAAGAGCTGTGAAGTTTGGCAGCCTCCCCCCAGATTGCAAAAAAACTCCTGGGGACCCAGGCAGAGACTTGTCACAAAGACAGAGAGACTCATCACAAGGGCAGAGCCACTACAGACAGTCCCCCGTAGAGCAATGCGCAGAGCAAATGTGGTGTCTGAGCTGCAGCACAGAGTCCACACCAGGCTAATGGCTAGTGCGGCCATGGGAGTGGGGCCTCTGCAGGCCCTAGAACTGCAGAGCGCCTGGCAGCAAGCCACATCCACCTGGGAAAGCCTCAGGCTCTGTACTCCAACCCAGAGAGCCATACGTGCCCCCAGCAAAGCCATAAGAGCCAGGCTGCCTGGGATGCAACCTGCCCTAGTGTATCCAGGGTGCAGGACACAGAGTCAAAAGAGATCATTCTCCAGCTTTAGCCATTAATGCCTGCCCTGCTGGGTGGCAGACCTGCTTGGGGCCTGTTACTCTTTCATGTTGCCTCTTCCTGCCCTTCGAATGGGAGTGTCTGCCTTATGCCTGTGCCGCCACTGTATCTGGGAAGTAGGTAACCTGTTTTGATTTCACAGGATCACAGATGAGACTCTGGACTTTGGACTTCTGAGTTGGTGCTGCAATGAGTTACAGCATTGGGGCCGCGAGGATGGAAGAACTCTATTTGTATGTGAGAAGGCATGTGTTTTGGGGAACTTAGGGGCACAGTGCTACAGTTTTCATATTTGTCCCCTCCAAAATGCATGTTCGGTCCGGGTGCGGTGGCCCACGCCTGTAATCCTAGCACTTTTGCAGGCTGAGGCAGGCAGATCATTTGAGGTCAGGAATTCAAAACCAACCTGACCAACATGGTGAAACTCCGTCTCTACTAAACATACAAAAATTAGCACCTATAATTCAGCTACTCGGGAGCCTGAGGCAGAGAATCACTTGAGCCCGGGAGGTGGAGGTTGCAATGAGCCAAGATCGCACCATTGAACTCCAGCCTGGGCGACGGCAAGAATTGATCTCAAAAAAAACAAGAGAAAACATTGCTCCAAGAATGTCATTCTCTGCAAACCTGGCTGCTGAAACTGCCTGCCGTAACCTGAAACCAGTTTACCTACTGGCTACTGAAACACCCCGGTGCAACTCTAAGACTAGTTTTACCCACAGCATCATCATTGCTCATCAGTTTGTCAGCTCCCCAAAACCTTACTAATAGCCATGAACTTCCTTTTTTTTAACAACTCATGACATTTATTTCTTTTTTTTTGAGACTCTGTTGCCCAGGCTGGAGTGCAGTGGTACAATCTTGGCTCGCTGCAACCTCCGCCTCCCAGGTTCAAGCGATTCTCCTCCTTCGGCCTCCTGAGTAGCTGGGCTTATAAGTGTACCACCATGCCCGGCTAATTTTTTTTGAGACAGAGACTCACTCTGTTGCCCAGGCTGGAGCGCAGTGGTGTGATCTCAGCTGGCTGCAATCTCTGCCACCCAGGTTGAAGTGATTCTCCTGTCTCAGCCTCCCCAGTAGCTGGGATTACAGGTGTCTGCCACCACACCCGGCTAATTTTTGTAGTTTTAGTAGAGATGGGGTTTCACCATTTTGGCCAGGCTGGTCTTGAACTCCTGATCTCGTGATCTGCCCACCTCGGCCTCCCAAAGTGCTGGGATTACAGGCATAAGCCACATTTCTTTTTTATAAAACCGCCAACCTTCTCCTCAATCTTCAGACATAACTGAAAACTACCTGGTCTGTTTGAATGCCCCAAATTGCCATTCTTGCTTCTCAACTGAAACGTTTTACATTTAGAGATTTTTCTCTATACGTCACTTTGCACTTAGAAATTTTCTAGCCAGGCAAGGTAGCTCAAGCCTATAATCCCAGCACTTTGGGAGGCCAAGGCAGGAAGATCACTTGAACCCGAAAGTTCCATCCCAGCCTGGGCAACATGGCAAGACCTCATCTCTACTAAAAAATACAAAAGGTTAGCCAGCCATGGTGGTGTGCATCTGTAGTCCCAGCTACTTGGGAGGCTGATGTGGGAGGATCACTTGAGCCCAAGAGGTGGAGGTTGCAGTGAGCCGAGATCATGCCACTGCACTCCAGCCTGGGGGACAGAGCTATACTACATTCTGTCTCAAAAAAAAAAAAAAAAAAAAAAAGGCCAGGCACAGTGGCTCATGCTGTAATCCCAGCACTTTGGGAGACCAAGGTGGATTGTTCACAAGGTCAGGAGTTTGAGACCAGCCTGACCAACATGGTGAAACCCCGTCTCTAGTAAAAATACGAAAACATTAGCTGGGCTTGGTGGTACATGCCTGTAATCTCAGCTACTCAGGAGGCTGACGGAGAAGAATCTCTTAAACCTGGGAAGCAGAGGTTGCAGTGAGCTGAGATGGTGCCAGTGCACTCCGGCCTGGGCAAGACAGCAAGATTCTGTGAAAGAGAGGGAGTGAAAGAGAGAGAGAGAAACAAAGAAGTTTCTTCTGCCTTTTTTTTTTTTTTAAGACAAAGTTTTGCTCTTGTTGCCCAGGCTGGAGTGTAGCAGCATGATCTTGGCTCACTGCAACCTCCACCTTCCAGTTTTCAAGTGATTCTCCTGCCTCAGCCTCTCGAATAGCTGGGATTACAGGCGCCCGGCCATCATGCCCAGCTAATTTTTGTATTTTTATTTTTAGTAGAGTTGGGGTTTCACCATGTTGACCAGGCTGGTCTTGAACTCCTGATCTCATGATCTGCCCACCTCAGCCTCCTAAAGTGCTAAGATTACAGGCATGAGTCACCATGCCCAGCTTGCCAGATACCTTAATTTATTCCTCTCAAGGTTGGCCTTCCACAAAGCTCTTGGGCATGTATGTCGTACTACTCACAGGATAATCCATTAGTTTACTAACCCATTAATTTATTAACCCATGAATGGATTTATCTATCGTTGAGGGCAGAGTCCTCATGATGCAGTCACCTCTTAAAGGCCCCACCTCTTAATATTGCCACACTGAGGATTAGATTTCAACATGAGTTTTGCAGGAGACAAATAATCAAACTATAGCACATGGTATAAAAGTAATGTATTGTTATATTTTAACTTAAAATTATATTTTGGTAAGGATGGTAGAGGGAAAGGAGGAAAGGAAGGCAGAAGAGAAAACATAATAGTGTAATGATTACTCATAGTTGGGAGTCTAAAGATACTCTTTAGAGAAATAAAGAATTAAGTGTATTATATAAAGGTAATCACAAATACAAAAATTCACTTTTCCAAACTAACAGAAGAAACACATGCACCCAAATTAAGCAAATATTTTACAGCTTACAAAAATAGAAAGCATAATAGAAGATGACCTCATTGTGACTAAGATAAACTTTGTCACGTTGCTATATGTAAATGGATTAAACTCATTTTTTTTTTTTTTTTTTGAGATGGAGTCTCACTCTGTTGCCCAGGCTGGAGCGCAGTGGTGTGATCTTGGCTCACTGCAACCTGCACCTCCTGGGTTCAAGTGATTCTCCTGCCTCAGCCTCCCAAGTAGCTGGGACTACAGGCTTACGCCACCATGCCCGGCTAATTTTCGTATTTTTAGTAGAGATGGTGTTTCACTATATTTGCCAGGCTGGTCTCAAACTCCTGATCTCATGATCTGCCTGCCTCAGCCTCTCAAAATGCTGGGATTACAGGTGTGAGCCTCCACACTGGCTGGATTAAACTCATCTTTAAGGGGAAATGCCTGCTCACATTCAACTCTAAGCAGGAAGCAAAAGACACTCCTCAAACAAGTCAACTCAGAACGAATAAAAATTAGTAAATGTTACATGGGGCAATAGTCAAATGTGCACAAACAGAAGGCAGAGGACAAATTCAGGACAAAGCATGAGACCAAGAAGAGCCCTTTATAATAATAATGAATGTAAGTCACAATGACTTGCATTCATCATCTACTATATTCCAAACAACGTGCACTAATATGCACCAAACAACACAGTATCTGCATTTATACACCAAAAGAAATACAAGGAGAAAGAATAAAAACACCAGTGGTAAGAAATTTTAATTCACCTCTCACAGATTATAAGCACAAAAAGTTAAGCAAGTTTAGAGAAGACTTAATAATATAATTGTTGAGATAGATTTAATTAATTTATATCAAACACTCTACTCTAAAAACAGACTACACCTTTGCAAATGGACAGCTGAATAATCACAAAGATCAACTACATATTAAACTATTTTTAAAAAATCGATATACTTCGGCCAGATGCGATGGCTCACACCTGTAATCCCAGCACTTTGGGAGGCCAAGGCAGGCGGAACATGAGGTCAAGAGATCAAGACCATCCTGGCCAACATGGTGAAACCCAATTTTTACTAAAATACAAAAATTAGTTGGGTGTGGTGGCGCATGCCTGTAATCTCAGCTACTCGGGAGGCTGAGGCAGAAGAATTGCTTGAACCTGGGAGGCGGAGGTTGTGATGAGCCGAGATCGCACCACTGCACTCCAGCCTGGTGCCTGGTGACAGAGTGATACTGTCTAAAAAAAAAATAAAAAAATAAAAAAAAAAAAGTATATTTTAAACATATCTAGAACAGCCTGCATTCCCTAATCACAATACAAATCAAACTGGAAATTAATAATGAAACTAGAAAACAAAAAGACCTAACTACCTGTATGTTGAAGAACTCTTAAGTTGCTCTTGGATCAGAAAGGTAATCGAGTTGCAATTTCAGAACATCTAGAAAACAACATTTGAAACACTGCATATCAGAACCTAAGGTAAACAGCTAGAGCAGTACTCAGAGGGAAACTCATAGCTTTAAATACTATGTTAATAAGAATGGAAATTAATGAACAAAGCATCTAACTCAACAAGTTAGGGGTAAAAAAACAAAACAAATGGAGACAGAAGGAAATAAATAATAAAAAGTGTAAGATAATTATTTAGAAAAGAGGTAATCAACAGAACTTTTGCCTAGGCTGGAGTGCAATGGTGCGATCTCTACTCACTGCAACCTCCACCTCCTGGCAGTGATTCTCCTGCCTCAGTCTCCCAACTAGCTGGGACTACAGGTGCCTGCCACCATGCCTGGCTAATTTTTGTATTTTTAGTGGAGATGGGTTTTCACCATGTTGGTCAGGCTGGTTTTGAACTCCTGACCTCAAATTATCTGCCTGCCTCGGCCTCCCAGAGTGCTGGGATTACAGGCATGAGCCACTGTGCCTGGCTATTTTTTAAGACAGAGTCTTGCTCTTTCACCCAGGCTGAGGCAGGAGAATTGCTTGACCTGGGAGATGGAGCTTGCAGGGAGCCCAGATTGTGCCACTGCACTCCAGCCTTGGCAACGAAGTGAGACTCTGTCTCAAAATAAATAAATAAATAAAATTATAACAGGGGATAGAGTTTTCTTCCCTTTTCGAGCTGACCTTCTCTGGGAGAGGCTATAACCCAGATAAATCAGTAAGGCTTAATTCCATGTCCAGTGTTTTTGGCAAAGCCCTTGCTCCCACAGGGAAAAACAGCCTTCTCAGCAGGCTCTGCTGAATTCTGGAAGAGCCTGTTTCCAGAAGCTTTGATTTGTGCACGTCTTTGGCAAATGATCACACCCCACCCACTTCCGAAGGGGTCGAGGACATAAGTCAGATGGGGTTGTACCAGGGCGGGGTGGGGGAAGTCAGGGGATGCTTCTCAGCTCCCCAGCCCCCGCGCGTCATGGGGACCTCAGGCCTTGGCAAGGGCCTCTCCATTTGCATCTTTCTCCTAGTCAGTTGTGGGTGGTGATGGCCTGTGCCAAGTTCATGGCCTCAGCCTGACGAAAGGCAGCCTTTTCCAGCCTCAGGACCCCCAGTGAACCTGGAGCCCTGGCTGGGGGATGGGGGTCTGCCCAGGCTCTGCGTTCTGGGACAGGCGTCCCCAGATGACCATGTGTCAAGGTCCAGGGGCCTGTTTGTGGGCCCACAGGGGTCAGGGTGGGGCTCGAGTCTTGTCCCGGGTCTCTGGGACAAGCTTCCTGGAGGAGGCAGCGTGAGCTCTGGGAGGTAGAGGTCAAGACCTCAAAAAATGGGGGGACCCGGACGGAGGGGACGTTTTGTAACTCCTACGTCCCTGCAGAGGCCCAGACCATGAGAGGCCAGGAACTGAGGCTTGGCAGAGCGGGGTGGGCCAGCAACATGCGCCAGGCCACACAAGGAGGGCCCATTGCCCCGGGGATGTCAGATGCGGGAGGGCCCCGGCGACCACACACGCCATAGGAAGGTCACGGAACGTGGCCGCCCAGCCGTCCCGGAAATCGCTGCTGCCCGGCAGCCTTGGGGACTCCTCCACGCGTCCCGGTGACTCAAGTTGCCCTTTGTCGCCCCCTGCCGACCAGTCTCCCTGTGGCTCCCACGCGGGACAACCTGGCGCGCCGGGCTCCGGAACAGCGGGCGTGGCTCCCAGAGGCCCGGGATTGACCACACTTGGTCATGTGTCCTCTGCTCGGGCCAATCAGCGATGGGGGCAAAGTCTGACCCCGCGCGTGCCCTCGCGCTGCAGCGGGCTATGGGCGGGGCGTCGGGCCTGACATCTCGGCCAGGGGGCGGGGCCGGAGACCCTTCCGGGCCCTGGGACCTGGGCGCATGTGCCCTGGAGCGGCTGCTCCCGCCTCCGTTCTCCACCTAGCGGCGGTGCTTCACACCCCCGAGTGGCTTTTTGGGGATAAAGACGCAAATCCTTGCCAGACCTACCGCCAGACCCCCTGGCCTGCCACGTGCTTCCTGCCGGCTTAGACTCAGGCTGTGCCCTCTGCTCAGAACGCCCTTTCCCCGCTTCCCCCCCCCTCGCCCCATCTCTTGCTCCGACAGTTCTTTGCAGTCCCGGCTGGGGTTGGGTTCAGGGCCCTCTGGGGCTTCTTCATACCCTGGGCATCTTACTTCTACCGGCACCGACCACCCCACCCTGGGCTGCCATCTGCTTGTCTGCACCCACTGACTTTTTATCTCTGTATCTCCCCAGTAAGCAGAGAGTGCTCTCCAAAGGCACTTAATACCTGTGATTAATATAAACCAAGGAGCGGGACAACGGCTAAGAAACTAACATCCCTGGGCATCATCTGAGTATCAGGCCCCCTGCCAGGCACTTTAGAGGCTGCTTGACGTTATTAATTTTATTGAAATTAAAATTTCAATAAAAGGCTTCCCATGGCAGCCCTGGGAGGGAAGCACAGGGCTCCTTTGTTCCTGGAGAGTCAGTGAAGACCCCTAGAGGCTGAATCTGCCTGGGTTCCCCAGCTGCACTGCTTGGGGACAGGCCTGGGGAGCTGAGGGCACCCTCATATCAGACAGCCTGGGGTCTGTAGCTCTGCTGGTGAAAACTAAAGAGCAGGCCCTCCGGAAGGGAGAGTCAGGGCCTGGGGGTAGGTTGGGAAGGAAAGCGGAAGGGAGAGGTGAGTATAGACAGGCATCTGTGAAGGCCACCAGCCTTCACTGCTACCCTGACATCGGGGCCAAAGGGACTGGCGGCACCCTGCAAGGCCCTTCGAAATCCAGCTTCCACGTCTGCCCACCTCTGGCTGCAACTCCCTGATTCTCCCACCCTGTGCTGTATTCCTCAGCTACACTGACCCATGTCAGCTCCCAGGCCGTGCACCTGGGCCTTTCACATGTTGCTCTCCCCAGGGTCCATCCACCCCCACCTCCACCACACTGCCAAGACCAGGCCTTACTTTCCAGCCATTTTATATTATTCTAGATGTTTCTTCTGATTCTCACCTCCATGCATGGTAGTAATAGGTTTACATGGTACTAACAGTTACAGACTTTTTCACATTGAGGTATTATCGAATAACTACCTATGACTGAGAGGTGAGGACTTAGATAAACCTTCACATAGGCGGGGCACAGTGGCTCACACCTGTAATCCTAGCACTTTGGGAGGCTGAGGCAGGTGGATCACTTGAGGACAGGAGTTCAAAACCATCCGGGGCAACATAGTGAAACCCCATCTCTGCTAAAAACACAAAAAAATTAGTCGGCCATGGTGCCGGGGTCCTGTAATCCCAGCTACGGGAGGCTGAGGCAAGAGAATCGCTTGAACCTGGGAAGCGGAGGTTGCAGTGAGCCAAGATCACGCCACTGCACTCCAGCCTGGGCGACAGAGCAGACTCCATCTCAAAAGAAAGAAAGAAAAAACCTTAACATACCTACACGTTTCCGTGCCCAGTCGCCACCTCTTGCACTCTCATCTGTAACCTGTATGCTCTCCGTGGGCCAGTGTGAGGATGAAACGACCTCCACGTGGATACTTGGAGCTCGTGGCACAGTACTCAGCACCCAGCACGCGCTCAATCAATGCAGCTGCTCAGTCATAAACATCAGCTGAATTGTGTAAGTAAACTTTAAACATTTCGGGCCAGGTGCAGTGGCTCACTCTTATAATCCCAGCACTTTGGGAGGCCAAGGCAGGCAGATCACTTGAGGTCAGGAGTTCAAGACCAGCCTGGCCAACATGGTGAAACCCTCTCTCCCCACAAAAATACAAAAATTAGCTGGGTGTGGTGGCGCATGTTGGTAGAGCTACTGGGGAGGCTGAAGTGGCAGAATCGCTTGAACCTGGGAGGCGGAGATTGCAGTGAGCCGAGATTGTGCCACCCTACTCCAGCCTGAGCAGTAGAGTGAGACCCTGTCTCAAAAAAATAAATAAAATCTTTGTTATGAGCAGTTTTAAACATAGACAAAAGTAGAATCAAGAGTCTCATGAGGCTGGGCCTGGTGGCTTCCATCTATAATCCCAGCACTTTGGGAGGCTAAGGCAGGATGATGGCTTCAGTCCACAAGTTCAAGACCAGCCTGAGCAACACAGCGAGACTCTGTTTCTACAAATTTTAAAATGAGCTGGGTGAGGTAGAACACGCCTGTGGTTCCAGTTACTCAGGAGGCTGAGGTGGGAGAATTGTTTAAGCCCAGGAATTCAAGGCTGCAGGGAGCTATGATTGCACCACTGCGCTCCAACCTGGGCAACAGAGCTAGAGCCTGTCTCAAAAAAAAAAAAAAAGAGTCTGATGGATCCCTCAGTACCCAGGACAGCAGTCATGACTCACAGGCTGCTGGCAGCCACTTCACTTATATCCTGGCTTTTCCTTCTGCTATTTCTCTTTTTAAAAAAAATTTTTTTTTTTTTGCAGAGATGGAGTCTCACTACATTGCCCAGGCTGATCTCAAACTTCTGGCCTCCCAAAACGCTGGGATTAGAGGCATCTTTCTTTCTCTATTAAGCAAAAAATGCATCTGTTTGTATTCTCTTACCTGTTTTTATATAAATGATGACATAACATACACAAGAATCATAAAAACTTGTTTTTTTTTTTTTTTTTTTTTTTTTTTTGTTGGCTTCTTTCTTTACTCCAGGCTGGAAGTACAATGGCGCAATCTCGGCTCTCTGCAGCTTCTGCCTCCGAGGTTCAAGCAATCCTCTGCCTCAGCCTCCCGAGTAGCTGGGATTATAGGTACATGCCAGGACACCCAGCTAATTTTTGTATTTTTTGTAGAGATGGGGTTTCACCATATTGGCCAGGCTGGTCTCAAACTCTTGGCCTCAAGTGATACACCTGCCTTGGCCTCCCAAAGTGCTAGGATTACAGGCATGAGCCACTGCACCTGGTTAGTTTGTTTTTTTTTTCCTTTTTACTGCTTACAGCAGCAATAGGAGAATCAAGGTTTTTGTTTTTGCTTTTTTTAGTAAACTTTAAAAACTAATTACAAAAAGCAAAGACAAAACTGATTACAAATATAGCACTAGCACACATTTGTAGAAAATCTGGAAAATAACACACACACCTATCATCTCACTGCCCAGCTCTACACAGGAACCACATTGGAGGAGCATGTGGAAATTGACAGAGAAGTGTCGAGATTTTGCAACACACATTTTTAGAAAAACAAAACACATTTATTATGCTAAATTGAAGAAGCCAGTTACAAAAGGCCACTTATCCTAGAATTCCATTTATATGAAATGTCCAGATGAGGCAAATCCATAGAAATAGAAAGTAGAAGGCTGGGCATGGTGGCTCATGCCTGTAATCCTAGCACTTTGGGAGGCTGAGGTGGGCAAATCACCAGAGGTCAGGAGTTGGCCAACATGGTGACACCCCATTTCTACTAAAAATATAAAAATAATCTCAGCTACTTGAAAGGCTGAGGCAAGAGGATTGCTTGAACCCTGGAGGTGGAGATTGCAGTGAGCTGAGATTGTGCCACCGCACTCCAGCCTGGGCGACAAGAGTGAAATTCTGTGAAAGAAAGAAAGAAAAGGGAAGGGGGAAGGGGGAAGGAGAAAGGGGGAAGGGGGAAAGGAGAAGGGAAGGGAAGGGAAGGGCAGGGAAGGGAAGGGAAGGGAAGAGGGCAGGGCAGGGCAGAGATGAGTGTTTGCCAAGGTTTGGATTGAAGGGGGAAAGGGAGTGATTGTTAAAAGGTCCAAATCTCTCTTCGGGGTTACAAAACTGTCCAGAATTAGAGAGTAGTGGTAGCGGTATTTTCTCAATTAAAAAAAAAAAACACACAAAACACCTGGCACAGTTGCTCATGTCTGTAATCCCAGCATTTTGAGAGGCTGAGGAAAGAGAATTGCTTGAACCCAGGAGTTGCAGACTAGCCTGGGTAAGAAAGTGAGACCCTCTCTCTACAAAAAATAAAAAATTAGCTGAGTGTGGTGGCAAACCTGCAGTTTCGGCTACTAAGGAGGCTGAGGTGGGAGGATCACTTGAGTCAGGAAGGTCAAGGCTGCGGTGAGCCATGATCATGCCACTGTGCTCCAGCCGGGGCAACAGAGTGCCTGAGATCCTGTCTCAAAAAAAAAAAAAAAAAAAAAAAGAGAGAGAGAGAGAATAGAACCAAGGAACTGTCCTCTTGTTTCCTCTCCTCTTCACTGTACTTCAGAATCATTCTGAACACTGGAGTCTTCACTGTTGTCATGCTCTGTCCATCAGGGGGCCCTTGACTGTAGGGAGTCACAGGCCCAAGTGTATAAGGAGCTGCCCAAGAGATCCCAAGCCCTGATGAGACTTGCCTGCACATGTGCTGGGACTCAGATCTGGAACCACACTGAAGCCACAGTGATAAAGCGATGCAGAATTTCAGAGAAATTCTTGTAGGAGATCGCTTTTCACCTGGGTGTGGAGGCCTGGGTTTTGTGGCGTGGTGGGGAGTTTTCTTTGTTCATGCTGCTGGCTTTCCTCTGCTGCCCAGGTTGGGTCTTGGGCTGTGGTCCTTGGAAAAGAGTGGGCATCTCTGGAAGAGCTTGACAAAGGGATGGCTGGGCCTCCTCCCAGAGTCGCTGACTCAGCAGCTCTGGGGTGGGACCTGAGGGCTTGTATTCCCAGCAGGTCCCCCGGGGATGCTGCTGGCCCCAGGACTACCCATGGAGGACCCTGACGCTGGGAGGTGCTCCTCGGCCGCACCTGTGTCGTTGAAGTGTGCTTCATTGGCCCTGTGTAGACTTCCTTCCCAGGCAAACAGCCCTACACACATTTTTTTTTTGAGATAGTCTCACTCTTGTCGCCCAGGCTGGAGGGCAGCGGTGCCATCTCGGCTCACTGCAGCCTCCGCCTCCTCAGGAAATTCTCCTGCCTCAGCCTCCTGAGTAGCTGGGATTACAGTTGCCGGCCACCATGCTCAGCTCATTTTTTGTATTTTTAGTAGAGATGGGATTTCACCATTTTAGCCAGGCTGGTCCCAAACTCCTGACCGCAGGTGATCCGCCCACCTTGGCCTTCCAAAGTGCTGGGACTGTAGGCATGAGCCACCACACCCGGCCTCAACCTTTTCTTTTCTGTGCATATTTGTTACCTTACATTAGAATCACATTGTAGGCCGAGCACCGTAGCACACGATTGTAATCCCAGCACTTTGGGAGGCCGAGTTGGGTGGATCACTTGAGATCAGGAGTTGGAGACCAGCCTGGCCAACATAGTGAAACCCCGTCTCTACTAAAAATACAAAAAGGCTGGGTGTGGTGGCTCATGCCTGTAATCCTGGCACTTTGGGAGGTCGAGGCGGGCGGATCACAGGGTCAGGAGTTCGAGACCAGCCTGGCCAATATGGTGAAACCCCATCTCTATTAAAAATACAAAAAAATTAGCTGGGCATGGTGGTGCTTGCCTGTAATCCCAGCTACTCGGGAGCCTGAGGTAGGAGAATTGCTTGAACCCAGGAGGCAGAGGTTGCAGTGAGCCAAGATCGCGCCGTTGCACTCCAGCCTAGGCAACGGAGCGAGACTCTGTCTTAAAAAAAAAAAAAATTAGCTGGGCGTGGTGGCACATGCCCGCTACTCAGGAGGCTGAGGCAGGAGAATCGCTTGAACCTGGGAGGTGGAGGTTGCAGTGAGCCAGGATCACACCACTGCACTCGAGCCTGGGTGACAGAGCGAGACTCGTAAAAAAAAAAAAAAAAAAAAAAATCACATTGTATATACTGTTTTGTAACCAGCCTTCTCTCTGGGAGCTCAGAACATGATTATCTTTCTATTTATCAATTTCCTGCTGATGTTGCCCCTTGGCTTCGGGCACCCAGTTCCAGGGCTACATCTCCATTTACTTAACCACAACCGCATTCTGCACCCCCCTTCTGTGGACACTGAGTTTTGCGTTTTGTTTTTTTCCAATTTGGGTGATTGGAAACAACCCTGGGAGAGTATCTGAGTCTGTGGTTTATCACCCTGGAAAAGTCCTAGAATGGAATTGCTGAGGCAAAAGGCGTGTGTGTTTTTAAGGTTTTGGACTCAAGAGTTCTTAAAATGAGCTTCACTTTATTCCGGGTTTTCTCTGCAGTTTGGGTGTCCTATCTACCAACTCCCAGCTGAGCTGCCCTATTTAGAATCAGGCTGTTTTTCTCCTGAGTTTTTACTGTGGGTCGTAGGCTTCAGCATCGTGGATTTCAGAGTGTGAATTCGACATAGCCATTGCTGAGTCGCAAGTCAATCACCAATCAGCAGTCAATACCTAAATTCTGCGCCAAAGAAGCCCTGTAAATGCAAGACATCCATGGGTGATGAAGTTTCAGAAGCATCCCTGGGTCACACGTTGTGAAAACAGTTTTTCTACACTCACATAAAGCACTTCTGATACCAAATGTGTGAATTTACGCCACCTGACCAACGCTGGCTGTCCTAGAATTCAATTCAATTCTGACACTACCTGTAATTAACATCAGATCCCACACGTTTAAGAGCTCAGTCCCACAAAACTGCCCCCATTTCAGAAGCCAACTGTAAATCCATCCTCATGTATTTCTGATTGAGCGACTATAACCTGGAGGTTTCCAAGACCAATTAATTGGCTAGAATGGTCCACAGAACTTAAGGAAAGAGGGCTGGGCACAGTAGCTCATGCCTGTAATCCCCGCACTTTGGGAGGCTGAGGTGGGTGGACCACTTGAGGTCAGGAGTTCGAGGCCAGCCTGGCCAACATAGCAAAACCCTATCTCTACAAAAAATACAAAAATAAGCCAGGTATGGTGTTGCATGCTTATAATCCCAGCTACTCCAGAGGCTGAGGCATGACAATTGCTTGAACCTGGGAGGTGGAGGTGGCAGTGAGCCGAGATTGTGCCACTGCACTCCAGCCTGGGTGAAAAAGCAAAACTCTGTCTCAAAAAAAAAAAAAATTATCCAGGCATGGTGGTGCACACCTATAATCACAGCTACTTGGGAGGCTGAGGCAGGAGAACTGCTTGAACCCAAGAGGTGGAGGTTGCAGTGAGCTGAGATGGCACCACTGCATTCCAGCCTAGTGACAGAGCAAGACCGTCTCAAAAAAAAAAAAAAAAAAAACTTAAGGAAACAGAGCCAGGCAGGCATGGAGGCACACACCTATAGTCACAGGTAATGGAGAAACTGGGAGGATCACTCGAGCCCAGGAGTTTGAGGCTTCAGTGTGCATGATCATGCTGTGAGCAGCCACTGTACTCCAACCTGGGCAACATTGTGAGACCCCATCTCTAAACAAACAAACTCAAGGAAACACTTTATATATGCTGGTTTATTATTATGAAGTTAAGTAATTCAAACTTAAAGCTATTGGAACTTCATTATTATAGAAACAGGGTCTCACTCTGTTGTCCACGCTGGAGTGCAGGGGTGTGATCATAGCTCACTGTAACCTTGAACTCCTGGGCTCAAGATAGCCCCCACCCACCCTGGCTCCCTAAGCACTGGGATTACAGGATGAAACAGCACCCAGCCAAAATTATTTTGAGCCTTGACAGGAATGTGGCTGTGTGGCCTGAGTCAGGCAACAGGTAGTTACAGCTTCTGCCTTTTCCTGTAAATGATTAGAAAAAGCATTATGGCACCAGAGATAAAGATCTCCTCAAATCTGTACCCTTCCTCACAGAATATTAAAGCAATCTTCCTTGGAATGTGACAAGCTATAACCAGTCAAATTGCTACAACATATGTACTGACCTTGCATGGAAAATACTGCAATCCTGTTAACTGCCTATGTAAGCAAAATCTTACCTTCTCCACTTTGGAAGCTGACCCGTTCCATTCATTCTTCTGAAGTCAGTGTTCCCCAGGTGGATAGTCTCAAGCTTTGAGCTGGAGTAAACTCTTAATTCAATCATAATTTTTTTTTTTTTTTTTTTGAGACAAAGTCTCACTCTGTCACCCAGGCTGGAGTGCAATGGCACAATCTCAGCTCACTGCAACCTCTGCCTCCTGGGTTCAAGCGATCCTCATCCTCAGCCTCCTGAGTAGCTGTGATTACAGGCATGTGCCACCACATCTGGCTAATTTTTGTATTTTTCATAGAGACAGGGTTTCCCCATATTGGCAAGGCTAGTTTCGAACTCCTGACCTTAGCTGATCTGCCTGTCTCAGTCTCCCGAAATGCTGGGATTATAGGCATGAGCCACTGCACCTGGCCCAATCATAATATCTGAATGTCATTATTTAAGGTTGAAATTGTAAAAGATACAGATGAATACTCAGTGAAGAGGTGCATAGGGCAAGGTCTGGAAGGGTCCCAAATGCAAAGAGTTTCTGTCCCTTGGAGTTGAGGTGCACCACCCTCCTAGTACCGCAGTGTACCCCACTGGCCCAAGACAGCCAGGGAAAGTGAGGAAGCTCTGTGCTGTGATACGGAAAGATCTCCACTCCACTATTAGGTGAAAAGCAAAGTGCAGAATACTGTGTATGTGTTTTCATTATTCGTGAGGACCATCTCTGGAGGGGATACCCAAGAAACTGCTAGGAGTGGTCCCTTCTGGAAAGGTGAGCTGGGGGCCAAGAGCTCGGGGAAGACTGGCTTTTCACTGACTAGTTACGGTATCATGAGTATACATTTGTTTCGTTTTGTTTTTTGAGGCAGAATCTTACTCCCACACCCAGGCTGGAGTGCAGTGGTGTGAACTTGGCTCGCTGCACCCCCAACCTCCAGGGCTCAGAGGATTCTCCCACCTCAGCTGTCCAAGTAGCTGGGACTACAGTTGCACCACCACACCCAGCTTATTAATTAATTAATTTATTTATTTTTGTAGAGATGGCGTTTAGCCGTATTATCCATGGCTGTGTGTGTGTGTGTGTGTGTGTTATCCATGGTTCCTGTCTCATAACCCCAGAGCCCTTGTTACAGTGTTTTGTTAGAATGTTGGGAGTGTCAGCACCACTGAAAAGGTAAAAAAACAAATAAATAAAAAGAATAATAATAAAGAATGTTGGGAGTGTTAGGCCTCAGGAAACAGAATCTCTCTGACCTTCTCCTGCCTCCTTTCACCTGCCCAAGGGAGGACCCTAATCTTTGTCTGCCTTTCTGATCTTGGGTCATAAGACCCTCATTCCAGAGCAGGCTCCACCCTATACCCTGCGGGAAGAAATGCTGACCTCGGGAAGCCTCCGTAGAGACCCAAGAGGACAGGCCTGGGAGGGCTTCTGGATGGCTGGGCGTGGGGGCTCCTGGAGGGTGGCGCACCCAGCAGGGCACAAAGCTCTGCATCCCTCCCCGGTACTGTGCCTGTGCATCTCTTCACTGTATCATTCATAATATCCTTCACAGTAAACTGGCAAATGTAATATCCCAAAGTGCTAGGATTATAGGCATGAGTCACCATGCTCAGCTTTTTTTTCTTTTTTTGAGACAGGGTCTTACTCTGTCAACCAGACTTTAGCACCGTGGTACAGTTGTGGCTCACTGTAACTTCAAATTCCTGGGTTCAAGCATTTCTCCTACCTCAGCCTCCTAAGCTTCTGGGACAACAGCTGTGCACCACCATGTCCAGTTAATTCAATTTTTTGTAGAGATGAAGACTCACTATGTTGCCCAGGCTGGTCTCAAACTCCCAGTCTTAAGGGATCCTCTCACCTCGGCTCCCCATATGCTTGGATTACAGGTATGAGCCACTGCACCCAGCAAATGTGCTTGCTCTCTTTTTAGTTAGGTTTTTTTTTTTTTTTTTTTTTTTGTTCCTTTCAGTTGCTTTTCTATGGTTTTTAAGGCAAAAAAATGTATTGGCTGGGTATGGTGGCTCATGCCTATAATCCCAACAGTTCGGGAGGCTGAGGTAGGAGGATCACTTGAGCCCAGAAGTTCAAGATCAGCCTGGGCAACAGGGTGAAACCCTGTCTCTACAAAACATACAAAAATTAGTCAGGCGTGGTGGTGTGCACCTGTGGTCCCAACGACTCAGGAGGCTGTGCTGGGAGGATCACCTGAATCTGGGGAGTTGGAGGCTGAAACCCACTGCACTCCAGCCTGGATGATGGCGTGAGACTTTGTCTCAAAAAGACAAAAAAAAAAAAAGTATCAATTTGTGTCCTGTCTCATTCCAAAACGAATCTGAAGCAGCTTCAGTAAAAATGAGTATAAAGTAAAATAAAGGTAAAGAAGTCAGACAAAGGATTATATAGTTAGTATGCAGAAGTGCATGGCAGGCTGGGCTCGGTGGCTCACGCCTGCAATCCCAGCACTTTGGTGGCTGAGGTGGCTGAATCCCTTGAGCCCAGGAGTTTGAGACCAGCTTGGGCAACATAGTGACCTTGTCTCTAAAAACAAACAACAGAAATGCATGGCAGAAGGCCCTATACAAAAGCCAGAGGTGGAAAGGAGGGGAATTTGACATTTGACATCCTGCTTCCTGGTGGCCAGTACAAAAGAGGAAAAAGGGTTACACTGAGATCCTAAGGTTAAGAATCTTATCAATTACTGAGACCTCATGGCAACTTCTGTTGTGGGTCCCCAGAAAGGGGCCTTTGTGAATGAAGAGGGTGTGCATTGTGATATGTGGACATCTGGAAATTCCAGCTAATCTGGGGAGATGGTCAACTTTGTATCCTAGTCCTGAATCTTTTTTTTTTTTTTTTTAATGTAGTCTCACTGTGTTGCCCAGGCTGGAGTGCAGTGGTGCCATCTTGGCTCACTAAAACCTCCACCTCTTGGGTTCAAGTGATTCTCCCACATCAGCCTCCAGAGTAGCTGGGATTTGATTACAGGTGCTTGCCACCATGGCCAGCTAATTTTTGTGTTTTCCGTAGAGGCCGGGTTTCACCATGTTAGCTGGGCTAGTCTCGAATTCCTGACCTCAAATGATTTGCCTACCTTGGCCTCCCAAAGTCCTGGGATTACAGGGGTGAGCCACCGCATTCAGCCTGGATATTACATTTTTAAAACATCTTTATTGTCTTTTTTCTGATTATAAAGATAATATATGCTCATTATCAAATGTTACCACAGTTCAGAATTATATAACACAGCATGTGAAAGTTCTCTGTCCAGCCTGGGCAACATAGCAAGACCTCGTCTCTACAAAAAATACAAAAATTATCCAGGTGTGGTGGTGCACACCTGCAGTCCCAGCTACTAAGGAGGCTCAGGTGGGAGCATCGCTCGAGCCCAGGAAGTTGGGGCTGCAGCAAGCCCTGATTGTGCTACTGTACTCCAGTCTGGGTGACAGAATGAGACCCTATCAAAAAAGAAAGAGAAGGAAATAGAGAAAGAAGGAAGGGAGGGAGGGAGGGGAAAAAAGAAGGAAAGAAAAGAAAAAGATTCTGTTATTCCAGCTCAGATCTAAAACGATCATGTTTTTGGGTAACTGAATAAAGTTTCCCGCCTTCTTCACAGGATGCTGGGTGAATCCAGTGAGATAAGATGTCTGTACCCATTGGGTAGGTGGGTAGGTGTGGTTATTACCCAGGATCCCCATGCTGGGCTCAGGGGGCCTGCTGGGAGCCTTTCTCTGCCATCCTCCATACAGTGCCAGAGCTCCAAAGACCTCTGTGTCTCCCCCCGTGCGCCCCTCCTGCCCACCAGCCCCAGGTGCCTCAGCCTGGTGTCCCAGGCTCTTCCCAGTGTCCCAGGTGTCCTACCCCAGCCCAGCTGTCCAGGCTCAGTTGTCACTCTTCCTCCAGCTCCGAGGCACCAGGCAGCCGCACTGCTCTACTCCCAATCCAGCCTCTACTCCTGTGTCCAGGCTGTGTCCTCTGCCTGGGGTGTCCCCTCCACTCCATCGCTACCTTTCACATCCGATGTCTGGAGGCCCATGGCCATGGACTCTGCTCCAGGATCCTCTCCGAAGGAAACCAGCTCACAGGTTCTCTCGAATTCACCAGCATGTGAGACGAAGCTTAACACCCACTTCCTGGTTTTGTGGCTGACTGGTTTTGTGTGCTATAATGGAGGCTTCTGAGGGCTGAGCTCCCAAAGCTGAGCTCACAGTTGTCCAAATGGGACTTGCAGGTTCACCCCTTGGGCCTTTGCACTACTGTGTCGTCCTCCTCCCTTCCAACCTCTCCTGCAAATTTCTACTGACCTTTATACCTTGCCCAAGCAGCACCTCCTCCGTGAAGCCCTCCCAGCCTGCCCCAGTGGTCCCTGCCCTCTCCTTCCCCCTCCAGCTCACACCCCCGGTACCCCCATGACGCTGGGAGCACCGAGACAGTGGCTGCTTCTCAGTCCCCTGCATCGCTGAGTCTCCCTTGGCCGGGGTGACCACAAGTGCACAAGGTGAATGAAATCAGAAGTGTATTTGGTTTTTGTCTTAATGATGACATAACAATTTTAAGAAGTGTTATCACTCAAAGTAGAGTCCCCTCCAGAGGGCATGGGCTTATTCTCACATGTGGCCAACTCTCCCATCACCGTGGCCTCTGCAGAGTACCTTTGAGCCTAGGTACCCAGACAGCAGCGTGGCCACGGTGGGCTGGGTGGAATCCCTCATGCATCACTTGCCAGCTCTCAGACCAAGGGAGCCAGCCTTGACCTTTCCCAGAGCCAGGTTCCCCACTGGTGAAATGGGCTCTTGGGACACGACCTGGGAGAAGGTGTGCAAGACCCCTCAGGAGCCTGGCCAGAGAGGTTGGTGAGCCAGACTTTGCTGCTGCCAGGGGAGGGGGCCCAAAGATGAGTCAGGCAGCTGCTGACTGCAAGGAGTTTAGAGAACATGGTGGCCATGTTTTCCTTCCATTCATTCATTCATTCAATAAACATGCATTGAACACCAGTATTGAAATAGGCTCCGGGGATGGAGCAACCCCAGCGCAGGCCTTGCCTAGCTCAGCCCAGCAGGAGGCCAGGATTGAACACAACCCCCGCCACCCCAGATCAACACAGGCTCTGAGTGGAGCTGGTAAGATACTAGACAGCAAGAGAAGAGAGGAAACCCCATGCCAGGGGTGGTGTGAGGTAGGATATTTTCAAGGAGACAGGAGGTTGGGGTGGCAGAGGGCGTAGGGGGATGGGAAGGCTCAGCAGAGGGAACGGCATGTGCGAAGGCCCAGAAGTATGAAAATTGGCCCTGTACTTCCCCTTAGGTAAACGCTGGGGTCAGGGAAGCTCTTCCTCCCTGCTTCCACACTGAGCTCTTCACACCTGGGTGGGAGTTCTTAACTCGGGGAGGGGTTAAGTTCTTAACCCAGGGAGGGGAAGGGAGGTCAGAGGACAGAAGCCAAGAGGTTCTGAAGGTGGACTAAAGGAATGTTTGCAATCTCATTTTCACCCACCTCTAACTGATGTTAAATTCCCATCAGCTAGGAACACAGCAGCAAGCCAGAGTAGTAGGTGTTAGCTGTCCCTGTGACTTTGTCACCAAGAGAAACCCAGATATTTTCATATCACATTTCAGCTGTTGCAGAAATCTCGAAATATCATTTATACTCACTGGTATTTCAACATTATGGTGAATATTATTAGACTTGCAGCTTTGGTCTTGTTATTTAATGTGTGAATAAAATCCATTATTTCACATGTGTTAAGAATTTTATCAACTGCGTTACTATATTTTTCCCTCTTTCTTTCTGCAAGTCTCATTCTGTCCCCCAGGCTGGAGTGAGGTGGCACCGATCTTGGCTCGCTGCAGCCTCAACCTCCCTGGCTTAAAGGATCCTCCTGTCTCAGCTTCCCAAGTAGCTGGGACCACAGGTGTGCTCCACCACCCTTGGCTAATTAACTTTTTTTTTTTAAGAGATGGCGTCTCACTAAGTTGGCCAGGCTGGTCTCCAACTCCTGGGCTCAAGCGATCCTCCCTCCTCGGCCTCCCAAAGTGCTGGGATTACAGACGTGAGCCCCGCGCCAGGCCAACTATTTACCGTAGTAGCCTTCCTTCCTAATCTTGTTATTTTATTAATTTAAAAATATTTTGAGAAGTGCTTTGTAGGCCTCCCCATCTGCGTAAGGGTCGTGGATCTAGAGCGAGGGCCAGGTTGGGGGGGCAGCGAGGGGCGGGTGAGGCGTGTTCCCCCACCCGCAGGGCCTGACGCGGGGCGGGAGGGCAAGGGCACACACGACTCTGGCAGGGACGGGGACCTCCGCAGAGCCTGCCCAGGGGCGGCCCCGCGGCCTAAGGAGCCGGAGAGGAAGGAGGGAGGAGCCTGGTCCGCGCCCAGCCCCGCTCGGGTGGATGTGTGGCCCAGGCCGGGACTCGGAACTGCTGAGGATGCGAGCAGGGCGGTGGCCTTCGCCCGGCGCAGCGCCTGCGTTCCCGTCTCCCTTCCCCGAGCCCACGAGGAAGCCGCGGCAGGAAGAAGGGCGGAGGTGCTCCGGCGATGGCCCGCTGCTCCGGCGATGGCCCGCTGCTCCCGCCGCGCACACGCAAAGCCGCTTCCGGGCAGTTGCGGCGTTTGGGACCCGCTTCCTCCCGGGCACGGCCTTCGCCGCCGCCTGCCAGGGCAGGTGTCCCCTCGGCTCCGTGACGCGACTCTCCCAGCCGGGAGGGTCTCCCAGGCAGCAGGGGCGAGCAGCCCTCGAAGGTCCCGGGCGGCAGCGGCTCTGGGCGCGGAGGGCGGAGGGTACCGCCGGGACAGAAGCGCGGCGGCGGAGAGCTAGCGGGGCGCACCCGGCACCCGCACCACCCCCGAGGCCCGGGCCCCGCCCCGTGCTTCCCGCTCCCCGGGCCCCTCGCCCCCTCCCGCCTCCCCCCCACCCCCACTCCGGAAACTCGACGCTCATCGCGGGGGCGGAATCCCAGCCCCGCCTAACACAGGTGGAAACAGGCGCAGAGAGGCCGAGTGACGAGCTGAGACCGCAGGGAGTTGGTAGCAGCGCCGGGAGAACCCAGGCTCCGGACTCCCAGGCTGGGTTCCGCCCCCACAGCCGGAGAAGAAAGCACGGGGAGCCCGTGAGGGTAACACCGCGATAGGGGCGAATGCACATTTCGTGTTCCCAAGGCAAGGTGTCTGTAGCAAGATAAGTGAAACTCGGGGCCGCAACGAGGACACGGCTCAACACACATATTTTTTCACGAAGGCAGGGAGGCTGCGAGTCAGGCTACTGAGTCAAAATCCAGACCCCAAGCATTCCTAAGCCGGGCCAGCTTTGGTTTCAGTGCCCCATGCTTCAGTTTCCTCATCCGTAAATTAGGGTGGTATGTAGCTTGTACCTACTCAGATAGGTAATTTTATGCCTTTTTAAAGCGGGGAAGAAATGCTCTCATCCATTAGCAGGGGGATTCTGGGTGATTCACGTGTCGAGTGAAAGCTGTCTTATTCCACTCACTGGAGAGCTCTGGAAAGACTGGAAGCTGTGAGTCTTGGTTACTGATCTGTTCTAGCCCCACATGGTGCCTGGTGCTTCCTATGTTTTGTTGACCGAAGAAGCAAATGATTGGAAGCATATACCCATCCTCTCCGATTACTCACTTGAGTAGGGAGTGATTCTAATTCTACCCCAGAGTGGTTTTGATTATACATGGAAATTGGGACCTATAGGAGACAGGGCCCTGCAGCTAAAGGGAAGGGCTTCCCGGATGAGGTGGCCCTCGTGGCAGGAGAAGTCTGGATGGGCCACAGTGGGCGGAGGCTCCAGCACAGGAGGCCCAGGCATGCCTCCAGTTCAGCAGGGCACAGCAGAAGGGAGGTTTGGCCGCAGGTGAGGGCCTTGAGTCTGACAGTAAATCTACATTTGGAGAGAGCTGGGATTAGGAAGACTGGATGGGGAGGAGGCCTGGGGCAGTGCCCCTCAGGGTGCCACCAGGTCCACTGATGAGGTGGTGTGCGCTGAGAGGATGGGAGGTTCATGAAAGAACAAGTTAATCAGAAGTCGACCTTCCCGCAGAGCAAACTCCAGGCCCAGATGGTGTCACCGTGAGTTTTAATATACATATGTGGAACAAAGAGTTCCACTCTTACACAAACTCAGAGCACAGAAAAAGAGGGGACTGCCCAACTGGTTCTGTGAGGCAATTATAACCTTGACACCAAAACCTGAGAAGGATATATGAAAAAAAAGACTGGGCAATCTCATTCATGAAAAATAGACACGAAATCCCACATGAGTAACAAACTGAATCTGGCAGCTTGTAAAGACAACACAACACAGAGAAGCCTGTTTTCCTCTCAGGAGCGCAGGGTCCGTTCAGCATTGGGAAGCTCAGCATCATCTATCACTTTAATAGAAAAAAGGAAAAGTCACACCATCCTCTCTAGCCTCCTAGAGCAAACTAAAGATCCACTCATGAGAAAAACTCTTCGCAACCTAAGAATGGAAGGGATGACTTCCTCGCCCTGACAAAGGATAACTGTAAAAGCCCATAACAGACATCATAGATATTGGTGGAACAATGAAAGCGTTCCCTGTGAGAATGGCAGCATGACAATGATGCCCATTGTCACCACTTCCAGTAGGCTGCAAAGTGTACTGAAGTCCAGGCCATGGCAGAAAGGCAAGGGAAAAAAAAGCATATAAATATATGAAAGGAAAAGAAGTCATTATTTATATAACGGAATTATTTTTGTATTTTTAGTAGAGACAGGGTTTTACCATGTTGGCCAGGCTGGTCTTGATCTCCTGACCTCAAGTGATCTGTCATTATTTAGAGATGATATAAAAGGCAAAGAATAAGAAGGAGTAAGAAGGTAAGTTACCGTGGAAGTTTAGTGAGCATGCTAGATATAAAAATCAATATGCACACACCCACTGCATTTTCATTTTAAAAATGTTTATCTTTTGAGTTGGGGTCTTGCTGTGTTGCCCAGGCTGGAGTGCAGCCTCCTGGGCCCAAGCAGTACTCCCACCTCAGCCTCCTGAGTACCTGGGACTATAGGCACTCTCAGCTGCATTTTAAAATTCTAGCTGTAACAGTTAAAACATCCAGTAAGAAAAATCATTTATAATAACATCACAGACCTCTTAATAAAAACAAGTACATGCAAAGATCTCAGGAAAGAAAGAAAACAATTTTTTTTTTGAGACAGTTTCACTCTGTCGCCCAGGCTGGAGTGCAGTGGACCAATCTCAGCTCACTGCAACCTCTGCTTCCCGGGTTCAAGTGATTCTCCTGCCTCAGCCTTCTGGGTAGCTGAGATTACAAGCACCTGCCATGACACCCAGCTAATTTTTTTTTTTTTTTTTCGAGACGGAGTCTCGCACTGTCACCTGGGCTGGAGTGCAATATGGCACAATCTTGGCTCACTGCAACCTCCACCTTCCAGGTTCAAATGATTCTCCTACCTCAGCCTCCCGAGTAGCTGGGATTACAGTCACCCACCACCACACCAGACTAATTTTTTGTATTTTTAGTAGAAACGGGGCTTCACTATGTTGGCTAGGCTGGTCTCGAACTCTCAACCTCATGATCCACCCGCCTCAGCCTCTTAAAGTGCTGGAATTATAGGTGTGAGCCCCTGTACCTGGCCAAGAAAACAATTTTTTAAAAAAAATACAGATCTCAATGGAGAAAATCATAAACCTTGATTGTGAGATAAAGACGACATCGTAATGAGAGAGATATACTGTGTCCATGGATTAACATTAAAAGAAGTCCACTTTCTCCATGTGATTTATAAGATCAATGCAATCCCAATTAAAACCCCAATGGTAAAAAAAAAAAACCATAAAGAAATGCAAGGCTGTGAGTATCACAAAACTATACTGGGACCTGTAGGGGGAAGGAAAGGTCATGGTCAGCCTGGGGCACAGCCTCTGGGGTGCTGGCTGTATTTATATCTTTACCTGGGTGCTGGTTCATGACAATTATTCTCTAACTTCTTCGCACAGTTTACATATACATTTCTGTATGTGTACCTTTCTCACCAAATTGAAAGCAAAAGAATAAAATGTAGAGATCAGAAAAAAGACAGCATTTGGTGACTCAGTGTGAAAGCAAGAGGGGTTTGAGGAGTCAAAGAGAACTGTGTAATAAGGGCCATTTTATCACCCAGCTTGCCCATGCTTCCAGGAGAGCACACTCCTGAGTGGATGCAGCCAGCAGGGCTCTGGCCGCCAGCCCTAGTGCTTTGGAAACAGGCCCTCCCCCCACTTCTGCCCTTCTCGGTGCCTTCTCTCTGCTTCCTGCCTCCTGCGCCCCGGCGCGGTTCTACTGGCCAGCCCGTGCCTCTTCTACTTGTCACGTGGCAACCTCGGAGCCCCATCCTGACCGGCCATTGCAGCCCAGCAAAGCCCCGTGTGCCAGCTTCACTGCCTCACCGGAATGGGGATGGCACTGGTCAACAGCACAGCACCTGCTCACACAACCTGCTGGGCCTGGGCTAGAAGCCTGGTTTCAGTGCAGCTGCCCGCCCACCACCGCTCATGTCTGTTTGCATCGACTGCTGTTCTCCTAGCCTCGGCTGACTCTGGTAAGGAACAGGGTAAAAGAGAAGTGGCTCTGTCTGCTGGTGCCACAAGCTTCTGAGCAAGCTGCTGATGGCCTGACTGATGGTGTCTTCAGTGAGGGAGGCCCTTCAGCCTGGTCCTGCTGTGGCCTGCTCTGCAGGCTTCAGTCTCCCCACCCTGGTGCTGAGTGTACCCAGTGAGCTCCTGTAAATTATTATAAAACCCCATGTGGAAACTGGCAGAAATGGGCCCTTTTTGTTGGGACTTTTTTTTTTTTTTGAGACCGAGTCTCATTCTTGTAACCCAGGCTGCGCTGATCTTGGCTCACCGCAACCTCTGCCTTCTAGGTTCAAGTAATTCTCCCACTTTAGCCTCCCCCAGTAGCTGGGATTACAGGTATGCATTACTACAGCCCAGCAAATTATTTTTGTATTTTTAGTAGAGATGCGGTTTTACCATGTTGACCACGCTGATCTTCAACTCCTGACCTCAAGTGATCTGTCCGCCTTGGCCTCCCAAAGTGGTGGGATTATATGCGTGAGCTACCGCACCCGGCCCAGTTGTGACTTTTTAGGGCATTTTTCATACATATAAATCTATTTCAACCCAGAGGGGACATACCCAAGGTCACACTGCATTGGCAGCAGCGGTGAGTAGACTTTGGGTTTCCTGATTGCTGGCCAGTGCTCACCCCTCCGCTGCACTACGCTTCCACAGCAACATCCCAGTGCTCTTCATAGAAACACACTTAGGATATACCAGAAAGAAGGCGCCAAGCTAAGGTGCTTTATATATACCATCTAACTACATTCTCACAATCACCTTGAAAGCTAGGCCTGCTTATCTGCTGGGGCCCAGAGAGATTCAGTCACTTGTCCAAGGTCACACAGCTAGTAAGAGTGAGGACTGAGGCAAGAGCAGTTCTGTGTTCTTTCTGTTCCTTTCCATCATTTCAGTTGCAGCAACAGAAGCAAGGAATTTGAGCTGGAGGGAGCAGGCGCTGGGGAAGACACAAGGGCCACCAATGTTGCCAGTTTGGTAAAATGTTGAAGCACTACCAGACTCAGAGCTCTCACTCCCCCGAAAGGTAAAGCCATCTCAGACTCTAAGCACAGGGCCCAGTGCTATGCAAGGCGGTGACCTAATGCAAGCTCAGACTGCTGGACCCTGTGTTCTCTCCTCCTTGTAGTGTCAGTTTCCTTTTCTTCATACCTCTTTGTCCCAGTTAATGCCTGTGTTTTTGTTGCAAAGTCTAAGATCATTTTAAAGGCAGAGCGTGATCTCACTCCTGTTATCCCAGCACTTTGGGAGGCCTAGGTGGGTGGATCCCTTGAGCCCAGGACTTTGAGACTAGCCTGGGCAACACAGCAGGATCTTGACTCTTAAAAAAAAAATTATATACATATATATATATATACATTTTTTTTTCTTTTAACAGTCAGGGTCTCTGTTGCCCAGGCTGGAGTGCAGTGGCACTAATCATGGCATACATATATATTTTTTCTTTTTCTTTTTTTTGAGAACAAGTCTTGCTCTGTTGCCCAGGCTGGAGTGCAGTGCACGATCTCAGCTGACTGCAACTGTCGCCTCCCAGGTTCAAGTGATTCTTGTGCCTCAGCCTCCTGAGCAGCTGAAATCATGGGCATGCACCACCATACCTGGCTAATTTTTGTACTTTTAGTAGAGATGGGGTTTTGTCATGTTGGCCAGGATGGTCTCAAACTCCTGACCTCAAGTGATCCATCCACCTGGGCTTCCCAAAGTGCTGGAATTACAGGCGTGAACCACCACGCCTAGCCTACAAAAATATTTTTTTAAAAAAATTCGCCAGGTGTGGTGATGGGATGCACCTGTTGTCCCAGCTACTAAGGGGGCTGAGATGGAAGGATCACTTGAGCCCAGGAGTGCCAGGCTGTAGTAAGCCATGATTGTGCCCCTGCATTCCAGCCTGGGAGACAGAGTGAGACCCTGACTGTTGAAAAATAAAAAATAAAATACAGGCAGACACAGGATAGCTGACACTGGAGGCTGCTGCCCAGTAGGTGCCCCAGGAAGCTGGCTCCCTCACATCTGCCCCGACCTCTTCCAGCTCATCCAGGTGGCTCCCCATCACCATAGAGCTTCTAAGACAGTCGCCCCCTCCAGAAGCAGCCTTACTGCTTTCACAACTTTTATGATGATTTAAGGCTGAGTTACTTTGACCCCAAGGTAGGCCCATAAATCTGCCCTTAGGACAGAGTTACAATCATGACCCAGGCCCCAGTCAGCCAAGGAGTTCCTTTTGGTTGTTTGTAGGAACTGACCCTTGTAACTTGGTTTAAAGCAGGTTGGACAGTTTAAACCAAGACCAAGGATATGCAATGTGTAAAAAAAACAGGCTGAATTTACAGCAGGAAGTTAGTTCTCCTCCCCTCCCCAAAACCCAAGGCCCTTGAGCTTTGGGAACTGGAAAAACAGAGATTCCCAGAGGGGAAATGACTTTCAGTCCAGTTCAGATATTGAGCCCTTCTCTGTGCAAGGCTTGGGATACCAGCTGTTTGCTGACATCCGCAGCCCCAAAGGCTGCTCTTAACTGGGTGTGGCCTCACTGCCTCTGCAGGCTTTCAGTTCAGGGGCATTGATTGAGCTGCTCTTTGTAAGCAACAGTGGAATCAAGTAACAACCAACACAATCGACAGGGAGAGATAACCAAGCACTCAAACCATCAAGAACTGCAAACTGCACTTCCAGGTGAGGGAGAAGGACTAATGGGGAGGGTGGAGCTGCCTGGCTCCTGGTAAGCGGAATTCTTTTCAGCGCGGGTATTTAAGCTGAGACCTAAAGAGGAACTGGCAGAGCAAAGAAAAAGGAGAGCAAGGGAAAAGCATTCCAGGCAGAGGGAACCACATGTGCTAAGGCAACAAGGAAGGAGGAGCCTGGTGCGTTCGAAGAATCTGGCCTGTGTGAGTGGGGCATAAAGTACAACAGAAGTTGAAACAGGCAGGGGAAGAGCCATGCCTTAAGCCTTAGTCGGGGTTTGCATTTCCTTCTCAGTAAAACGGGCCTTTTGAAGGGTTCTCAGCAAGGAAATTCCACGATTAGATTTGTCTTTAAAATGCCATCCGCTGTGGGGATGAGTGATGAGCGGAAGCTGGGAGGCCACAGGGGAGCCCCGGGGTGGGGCTTGGGGTGCAGATCTGACGTGGGAAGTGTAGGAAATTACTCTGGCTATTTAAACTGACAAGGGTTAATACAGGGAATTAGGAGCTTACTGGATAGGCTGAAAACAAGGCCCTGGGGATCCAGGAATGGCTGACCCACCAAAAAGAGCCCAAGTCAGGAAGATGGGATCACAGGGCCACCACTGGCATTACTGAGTTAAAGGGTATGCGGCTGCGGGGTGGCCAGGTGGTCAAAAAATAATGTGACCACTCCTGCAACAACTGCCTCTCAGCACCCACAAAACCGAGGCACAGACACTGAATGAGCCTCATGTCTCTGTGAACTTGCCAGAAAACAAAATACAGGAAGACTATTAATCCACCTGACTTCAGCCTTCCCAAATTGGGCACCTGATCAAAGGAGCCTAATTTTCACCCGGGACACCAGTTCCTAGGGAGTTTGGCAAACAGTTTTTACCTTGCCAGTCTGCAGACCCTGAAGAAATGCAGAAGAGGAGGGCCCAGCCCATCCCATTCTCAGCACCCAAGAGGGGAGGAGAAACACCGCAGGACCTGTTGTCTGTGGAGTACGTGTGGAGATGAAAACCGGCTCCTAGGGCTCTGATCTGTACAGTGGGAGGATAGGGGGAAGGAAGGAAGGAAGACAGAGTGTGAGGGCAGGTAGGGGTCCAGCTGTGGCAGTCCATGCAGAGCTCCAGAGGCTCTGGCCTTTTCTAGCCCCATGGTTCATGGGGGCTGGGGGGCAGAGCTTCTCTACAGATCACGGACCCATGGGGGAGAGAAATCAATTAAAGCCTATTTACTCACTGAAAAGTAACTTAGGCTGGAATTTTTCAAGGGGGAAAACAAAGCCCCAAAGCCATGATGCATCTCCTGGCCACTGGCTCTATAAATAACACATAAAGCCATTGCCAATAAACAGAACAAGTGTGAAATACACACTGGCTCTGTAAAAAAGGGAGGAGGGGATGCGGCAGGGTGGGAAGACATACCAGGGACAGGAAAAGAAAAAACTGACACACCATGAGGAGGACAGGAAGAGACAGCAAGACCTACAGGGGAAGACGGGAGAGCTGGGTGCACAGGCAGGATGAGAACTAGTGAATAGGCAGCTGCAGTCAAAGACACAAAGACGCAAGGAGGTGCGAGGAGTGGCTATGCTCTTTGTCCCTAAGTAGGAGCTCTGTTTGATTCACTGTAAAGGCTATCCCATGCTTCTGGAAGCAGTTTCTAAATCCTCAGCTGAGTTGCTGACGTGACCTGTACCAGCTCGAACAGCCTAGATGCACTTCTCAATCCGCTTCCCAGTGACCCAGATGTGGCCTGCCACGTCTCCTAGCTTTGAATGGTGAGCTCTTATTGCACATACTTGCTGGGAGGTCAGTGGATGAGTTTCATCTTTAATTCTTTATTCTCTCCCCTGCCTTGCCTAAGGTAACCATTATTAACTAATGAGCGCATATCTCCCATTCCTTTCTTTGTGCTCACATGACATATCAATACAGCTAGCTGGACTGCTAGGAGTGGCAGGTTTCAACAGAGACATACAAGTACAGTTCAAAGTCCAGAGCTATGTGTAACACACATACCATGCTGGTCAGGGGAATACGGACGCTCAAGAGGGAGGGCTTCTGTGGGGCTAGAATGCTGGGAAAGTGGCATCTCAAGTGGAAACTGAAGGATTAAGTGTCTAGAGGCAGAGTGTAGGGAGGAAGACATTCCAGGTAAAGGGCAAGGGAAGGAGACAGCTGGGACATGGTAGATAACATGGTGTGACTGCAAGGAAGGTATCTGCAGAGGGCTGGTGGCTTTGGAGTAGAGGACGATCAGGGCCTGAGAGCCAACTTAAGAAAACCAGAGTTCGTTACAGTGCAGTGATCAACCAGGATGAAAGCAGAAAAAGCCCCTGCAGTTCAACAGCTGCTCTCGGGACTGTGCTTACAGATCAAGTAACTGGACTAAATCAGCTCTAGGGTCTTGTTGACTCCAATTCTATGATGTCCACCAAGTCAGTAAATCTAAAATGCATCTCTTCTCACCTTAAAGAAGAGAGGTTCCATGAAGAGTGTCTTGGTACCCAGTGGTGGCTGCCATATGGGAGCACTTGATATTTAATGAACTGAATTAGTTGGTCTTTTGGTCTCCTGTATAGTTTACCGGGAAAACAGACTGATAATTCCGTTACAACATAGTCAGTACAACGAAGGAATGCCCAGACTATGGGCACGCAGTGACTCTCCAGGGAATGGTTTCAGAGACAAAGGCCAACATTTTTTAGAGAATTACACAGGCGGTGAGAACCTAAACTTTTTAGCTATGAGGGAGGGAGGGAGGGAAGGAAGTAGGAAGTAGGTAGAACTCTTGAATTCAGTTAACCACAAAACAGAGTTAACCATATCACTACACTATTAAGTTTTAAACAGGGAGACCAGCTTTCCGCTGTAATTTTTCTTTCTGGTAGGGAAATGTAACAGTTGGCTAAAGCAGCTGAAAGACGCTACAAAATGAGAAGTCAAGGAAAAAGCATAAATACAAAATAGATGATTTGGCTCCCACAACTTTTATTTATTTTTTAATTAATTACTTTTTTTTTTTGAGAGACAGGGTCTCACTCTGGCCCTCACACTAGAGTGCAGTGGTGCAATCACAGCTCACTGCAGTCTCAACCGCCTGGGCTTGAGGGATCCTCCTACATCAGTCTCCCAAGTAGCTGGGATCACAGGTGCATGCCGCCAAGTCTGTCTGATTTTTGTATTTTTTCTGTAGACATGGGGTCTCACTATGTTGCCCAGGCTGGTCTTGAACTTCTGGACTTAAGTGAATCTCTTGCCTCAGTCTCCCAAAGTGCTGTGATTACAGGCATGAACCACCATGCACAGCTGGCTTTCACAGCTTAAAAAATTTTTTTCTGAATAAAAAACACATAAAAACTGTATAGGTATAAACCCACATTCATAAAAGCATTATTCACAATAGCTAAAACATACAAGCAACCCAAGTGTCCGATGACAGATGATGGATAAACAAAATGTGGTATATACATACAATGAAATATTATTCAGCCTAAAAAAGGAAATTCTGATGCATGCCACAACCTGGATAACCTTTAGGACATTATGCTAAATCCTAATAAGACAGTCACAAAAAGACAAATACTGTATGAGTCTACCAATATAAATGAGGTACCCAGGGTGTAGTCAGAATCATAGAGACAGAAATTAGAATGCTGGTTACCAGGGCTGGGAGGAGGGAATGGGGAGTTATTGTTTAATGGGTATAGAGTTTCAGTTTTGCAAGATGAAGAGTTCTAGAGATCGATGGTGATGATGGCTGCACAAAATATGAATGTACTCAATTCATATTGTACTGAACTGTACATTTTAAAAAATGGTTAAGATGGCCAAGTGTGGTGTCTCATGCCTGTAATCTCAGCACTTTGGGAGGCTGAGGCAGGCGAATCATTTGAGGTCAGGAGTTCAAGACCAGCCTGGCCCACATGGTGAAACCCCATCTCTACTAAAAATACAAAAATTAGTTGGGCGTGATTACGCCTGTAATCCCAGCTACTCAGGAGACTGAGGCACAAGAATCGCTTGAACCCAGGAGGTGGAGGTTGCAGTGAGCCAAGATTGCGCCACTGCACTCCAGCTTGGGCAACAAAGCGAGACCCTGTCTCAAAAAAAAAAAAAAAAAAGGCCAGGCGTGGTGGCTCATGCCTGTAATCTCAGCACTTTGGGAGGCCGAGGCAGGTGGGTCGCCTGCGGTCAGGAGTTTGAGACCAGCCTGGCCAACACAGTGAAACTCCATCTCTACTAAAAATTCAAAAATTAGCCAGGCGTGTGGTATGTGCCTATCCCAGCTGCTTCAGAAGCTGAGGCAGGAGAAGCAGTTGAACCCCAGGAGGTGGAGGTTGCAGTGAGCCAAGATTACGCCACTGCACTACAGCCTGGTTGACAGAGCAAGACTTTGTCTCAAAAAACAAAATAAAAAATAAGTAAAAATAAGTAAAATGGTTAAGATGGTAAATTTTGTGGATTAAAAAATGTTTAAATGCATGTTTACTACATATATACAAAGTAAAAAATAAACCAATAGGTGCAGTGTCTCACATCTGTAATCCCAGCACTTTGGGAGGCCAAGGCAGGAGGACTGCTTGAGCCCAGGAGTGGGAGACCAGCCTGGGCAACATAGGGAGACCCCAATTTCTACAAAAGGAATTAAAAAATTAGCTGGGCATGGTGGCTTATGCCTTGAATCCCAGAACTTAGGGAGGTTGAGATGTGAAGATCTCTTGAGCCCAGGAGTCTAAGACCAGCCCTAGCAACATAGTGACACCTTGTCTCTACAAAACGTACAAAAATTAGCTGGGCACAGTGGTGTGTGCCTGTAGTTCTAGCTACTCAGGAGACTGAGGTAGGAGGATCGCTTGAGCAAGGGAGGTCAATGCTGCAGTGAGCTATGAAAACGCCACTGCACTCCAGCTTGGCTGACAGTAATACACCAATCTCAAAAAAAAAAAAAAAAATTAGGTGAGCATGGTGGCATGCACCTGTGATTCCAGCTCCTCAGAAGGTGGGATTGCTTGAGCCAGGAAGATCACATAAGCCTGGGAAGTCAAAACTGCAGAGAACTGTGTTCAAGCCAGCCTGGGCAACAGAGCGAGATCCTGTCTCAAAAAAATAAATAGATAGATAAAAAATCAGCCCAATTACCCAAATCTTAGTTTGCAGAAGCAAGCTACATTACATTTTTGCTTACTTTATCATAGTCCCTTTTCATGCTAAAACCATTTATAAAATCTATGGTTTTATATCCAGTGGATTGCAATAGGTAGCCCATAAAATTCCCAAGAGTAAACTCTTTTCCCATACAGAAGAGTTAGCTCTCCTTACAATGCCCCACCCCCATTTCCACAGGGAACTATTGACAGTCTGATGTGAGTCACTATCAGTTGGGAATAGGTCCACTTTGAGTTACCAACATCCCTGTATAGTGGCTCACACGTGCAGCCCAGTGATAGTGAGTTCATGCTTGACAGTGCCTGACCAATGACTGTAATTCTCTTAGCCTTTTCTTTTAGGTGGCAGCTGCCACCCTTGCCACCACACAGGTTTTCAGGCAGGCAAAGGGGCTGTATCCTGAAGTTCTATGTTTTTATTGGGGAAGAGAAGCCTCTCTAACAGCACATTTCCCTTTACATTTCACTGGCCAGAATTGGGTCACATTCTCCCCCACTCTGCAGATCCACCACTAGCCAAAGGGAATAAGGCTGCCTTGGTTGTTTAACCAATCAGGATTCACCCCTGAAGCTAAGGTAGATTCTTTCCCTCTCCTCAAGGGATCAGAAGATTTCTATTCCACATCTGAAAAGAAAAAAACTGAGGCTCTGTAATAAAGGAACATCAATTGTTGAAAGAGTACTTGGAAGTCAGGCACGGTGACTCACACCTGTAATCCCAGCACTTTGGGGGCTAAGGCGGGTGGATCACTTGAGGTCAGGAGTTAGAGACCAGCCTGGCCAACATGGTGAAACCCCATCTCTGCTTAACATAGAAAAATTAGCCAGGCATGGTGGCACACTCCTCTAGTCCCAGCTCCTCAGGGGGCTGAGGCAGGAGAATTGCTTGAACCCAGAGATGTAGGTTGCAGTAAGTAGAGACCTGGCCACTGCACTCCAGCCTGGGTGACAGGGCAAGACTCTGTCTCAAAAAAAAAAAAAAAAGTAGTTGGGCAGGCAATGAAGTGACTGCCATAGGGACGCCACGCATTCTCTAAGCAAATGCACATGACATACAGTAATGTATTCCCCCACGTGGTTTCTAGAGGTATTTATGATACATATCTCAGGTTTCACTTGGGTTTAAAGTTAAAAAAGCACCCCATAAACTGTATATTGTTCACATATCTGAATATCCTTAAACCATAAATTGGAGTTAACAGTATCTATACCTCATGGCTGTGCCAACTGAATGAGTTAATATGTGTGTTTAGAACAATGCCTGGCACATGGTAAGGGCTACATGAAAGTTAGCTGCTATTATTAATATCAAGCTGGCAGGTAACAGATATGTTGAATGAGTCAAGACACTCCCCTAACATCAGTAGGTTCATATGACAGATATATCTAATAAGATGAAAATCTACATATTAATTATGTAACATGTAAGTTACTAAATTTGGACCCTAAAAGTACAACAGTCCAAATAGAGGATGAGGAAATGTGATTTAAGAGCTATACATGTGTGAGGGCATGCAGGGGCAAGTTTGCGACTGAACACTGAAGAGATGAGTACTAATGAATCCTGACAGCATGAACTCACTGCTGGACATGGCTGCTTACTCCCAAGTAGAAGCCAGAAGTGGAATAGTTCTATTCTCCATCTGGGAAGCTTTGCATCTAAGGGTTTGAAGAAAAAAAAGGGATGAGCAGAGTCCAAGGGAAATTACTACTTAATGGCTAGAAGAGGTATGTGTGAGCAGATCTATAAAATGTCCCTAACCACCTGTAACACAAATTGCACTGTTTCCTGCTAACGACTGGCTCAATACATCAATCAGTAAGTCTGGAAATCGTTGTTTTATAAGGACTCCCTCTTTGTTGTGGTAGTTGTTCTAACAAGATTTGATGTACTTGTAATCCCATTTGCTTTCAGGGGGCTGTATGGAAGACTGTGCCAGCTGAATCTGAGCAGGTCAAAAGGAGATGATTTTCCCAAAACACAGTCTACTTCAAGGATTTCTGTAGAATCAACTCCTTTTGGAATATCCCTTTGAGAACATAATTAGAAATATATATCACTTTCATGTAGTTTGGGGCAAGCAATTTTCTTTACCTTCCTCCCATTATAAAATAATTCCAAGACTGATTTTTCATTATGTTTGAAATAATAGATTTTCTAGAATTGTGTCTAATTTCCAGATATCTTATTTGCTTGCAAATAAGACAAAATCTTAAGGACAAGTAAGCTAAAATTCAGAGTTCCCAGAGAGTCTGATTCTTTTAAGAATCTGAGGACACTGTTTAGCCAGGTTGAGAAGCATTTTCCTATCATCCCCAACTCCCCAGGCTAAAGTGAACAACCATTTATTTAACACTTTACATGTTCCAGGCCCAGAGTGCTCAGAACCACAGTGAATTACAAAAATACAGAAGAAACATCCTTTTCCCCCAGAAGCTTCCAACCCAGTTAACTATCTTCAAGTGATCAAAATAAGACAGCTAACTACTAAGTTAGAAATAGTACATGCAATAGGGAAATAGACCAGGAGGAATGAGAAGAAATTCCTTTTAACTGTAGGATCTGGGCAAGCCTTTAGTCCAGGCAGGATCTGAACAGAGTAGAGGGGTAAGTGAATGTGAAGAAGGCATCCCTTAGTAGAGGAATGGAAAGTGGAGGGAAGTATTCACCAACAACGGTGCTTCTGTGATGCCAGTGTGTGTGTGTGTGTGTGTGTGTGTGTGTGTGTGTGTGTGTGTGTGTGTGTGTGTTGTGGATGGAGGTGTGTTTGTGTTGTGGACGGAGGTGTGTTCGTGTGTGTGTGTGTGTGTGTGTGTGTGTGTGTGTGTGTGTGTGTGTGTGTGTTGCGGATGGAGGCTGCTCCGAACAGTGCAGGAGAAAGGGAGAAAAACAGTAAGAGATGCGAGAAAGGGAGAAAAACAGTAAGAGATGAGGAAATTTATTCAGCACCTATTACATGCCAGAAGTGTTATACATATTATTTCAATCACACTTTGTAACAATCTTGAACAGTAACCTTCCTCTTTTACAGATGAAGAAATTGGCCCAGAAAGATTCAGAAACTCCCTAAGAGTTTGGGGAGTGAAGGGACTAGCTAAATATTCAACGAATATTCAAATCAGGTCTTTTTTTTTTTTTTTTTTTGGCATACCATGTTTGCTTAAAACCCAGCTAAGGATTCTGGACTACCCTACAGGCAACAGGTGCTGGAGGTGGGCGGAGGCAGTACACCAGCAGGTATCTCTGTTCAGGTAGGGCCCACCATGTGTCCAGACTGGGCTGACTCTTTTCCCTCTGGGAATAAGAGGCAAATGAGACACTGTCCCTGCCCTCGAAGAACCTTGTGTGCTTTTGTGGGAAAACAGAAACATTAACAGACACATGTATTAGAATGGAAGTACAATGACAGCAATTTGGGCAGCGTGCTAGGGAAATACCCTTCCAAGGAAAGCATCCTAGAGAGGTCGTCCGGGCTGTCTTGGAAGAAGTATACAGTTGAAGAAGGTGGGAAAGGATATTTTAGGCAGAGGAAAAGATCTGTCTCAAAGCAAAGATATGAACTGTCATGGTACACATCTCAAGGTAATAGGAAGGAAAGGAAATAAGGCTGAAAGGCTTGGGAATGCCTTGCTGAGGAGCTGAAGCCCTGGGAAGCCACTGAAACTTTTGATCAGGGCAGTGATATGGTTACATGCTAATACTGGGAAAATCCAGGAGTGCCTTGGCGAAGGAAGACTGGAGGCAAGGAGAGCAGCTGGTCAGCAGAGGCGAGGGGAGAGAGTGAGCCAGGGCCCATGTGAGGACAGCAGTCACAGGCATGGAGAAGAGTTGGGTTTGAGAGACACCAAGGAGGTAAACGCATCAGGATTTGGTGGCTACATTCGGAGAATAAGTCAGCAAAAGGAGTCAAGATGATTTCCAGAGTTCAGTCCTGAGCAACTGACGGGTGAGAGCAAGTGCTGGAGCGGAAGCAGGTCCAGTGCAGAGGAAGGGAAGGCTCAGGTCAGCTAGGCCTAGCGAGCGAGTGTGAGGTACCTGTGGGACATTGAGTCTGGTGAGTGGGACATGGATTGAGAGCTCTGGAGATACTCCAGACTAGACAGAGAGGTTTAAGAATGGTCAGCACGGCCAGGTGCAGAGGCTCACAACTGTAATCACTGTACTCTAGGAGGCGGGAAGATTGCTTGAGCTCAGGAGTTGGAGACCAACCTGGGCAACATAATGAGACCTCATCAATATGAAAAAAAAAGTTAAAAAAGGTAAAAAGTAAAAAAAAAAAAAAAGAATGGTCAGCATGTAGGTGGCAGTTAATGTCACAAGAATGGATCAGACGACCCAGGAGATCATACAGAACAAGGCGAGTGGCAAGAGGAGGAAAAGCTAGAAGCGAGAAAACAGAGAAGGAAAAAGCAGTTAAGATAGCCAAGGCAGGAGCCCCCGGGATAGAGCAACACATGACACTAGGTGCAAGAAAGGGATGAGGTTGGCTGGAATGTAGAAAAGACTGATGTGTCTTCCTCTTTCCTTGTCTCACCCACTTCGGGGCTGCTCTGTCCCTGAAGGCAGCTGATGAACCCCATCGAGAAAATGTCCTTGTGAAGTCTTCTTGGTTTACCCTCTCTGGCCAAAGCACCTCTGTGTCACAAAGGAAAAACTACCAGTCAGACCCCAAACAGCTGGATCTTGGACACAGAAACACTTCTGAAAGTAACTCTAATGTTGCGACATTGACTGGCACAGAACACACTACAGCAGGTCATTTATTCTGGTTTTTTGTTTGTTTGTTTTGTTTTTTTGAGACGGAGTCTTGCTCTGTCACCAGGCTGAAGTGGTGTGGTGGCACTATCTTGGCTCACTGCAACCTCCACCTCCTGGGTTCAAGCGATTCTCCTGCCTCAGCCTCCCAAGAAGCTGGGACTACAGGCACATGCCACCATGCCCAGCTAATTTTTTTTTTTTAGTAGAGACAGGGTTTCACCATGTTGGCCAGGATGGTCTCCATCTCTTGACCTTGTGATCCTCCCAAAGTGCTGGGATTACAGGCTTGAGCCACTGCACCCAGCCATTTATTTCATTTTGATTAGTAATTCACCTTGCTCAGAGACTAAAAACTTAGCACTAATATAGCAAATCTCTTTAAAAAAATAATAATAATAATAAAAAGAGTCTGGCTAGCAATGTGTCCTCATCCACCCTAAGAAACTAAGTGAGCACCAGGTCCTGTCTATAAGCATTAGTCCTGAAGTTAGCACTGCCCGAATGCAAAGAACAAACACAGATAGTGAGATATGAGTGGGCAGGCCAGTTCACCTAGGAACAAGAAGGGTAAGAAGGAAACAGAACCAGTCCTGGAGAGTATGAACACTTTGCCCTCTTCCTTAATTTGCACACCGGATTCAGCCATTTTGCTTACCGTTACAGATTTCTATAACTCCTGAAGACTGACTGATTGACTGAGACAGGGTCTCATTCTGTCATCCAGGATGGAATGCAGGGGTGCAATTTTGGCTAACTGCAACCTCTGTCACTCGGGTATGAGCAATTCTCCTGCCTCAGCCTCCCAGGCAGCTGGGACTACAGGCATGTGCCACCACGCCCAGCTAATTTTTTTGTATTTTTAGTAGAGATGGGGTTTTGCTATGTTAGCCAGGCTTGTCTGGAACTTCCGGCCTCAAGCGATCTCCCCGCCTCGGCCTCCCAAAGAGCTGGGATTACAGGTGTGAGCCACCACACCCGGCTTATTCCTGTTTCACAGCTGACAAAATGACAAATTGAGAAGTTGTAAGCCTTTTCTGATAGTCACACAGATGAAAAATGGCAGAACCAGGACCTGAACTCAGGTTTGTATGACTCTACATTCTGCTCTTCCCATCGACCAGTTTTGCAGCTAAGTATCTTTCTAATTCACTTGGCAGCTGGTCTACCTTCCAAGGCCCAGAACTCCAAAACAATTTCCACTATCAACCCCCAAGTTCAATGGGAACTTGGAAGAAGGAATGGCTTATAAAAAACAAAAATTAAAAAGTAGGACATAATGTTAATCAAGTGCTGAGAAAACCTCAGCCATCTTCCGTAGCAGTTTCAGTGAACTAATTTGTTGATTTTCTTATGCTAAAAATAGCCCTTTTATACTGTGCGCTCTGGGTTTATCCCAAGTATTTACAGATCTATCACCGGATTTATCAACTCTTGTTTCACACAGATATTAACACTAAAAAAACACCAAGCACTGGGATGGGCACTTCATATTCTATACAACTTTCAAGTCACAGTTGAAATGTCCCTTTCTCATGAAGGCCTTTATCTTACTAGGCTAGTCTAGATTCTGTCCCCAAACTCTCACTTCTTTCTAGGACTTCTATAAATGAATATTAGATATGGGCAGGGTGCAGTGGCTCATGCCTATAAACCTAGCACTTTGGGAGGCCAAAGTGAGTGGATCATGAGGAGTTTAAGACCAGCTTGACCAACATGGTGAAATGCCATCTCTACTAAAAATACAAAAATTAGCCGGGTGTGGTAGCACGCGCCTGTAAGCCCAGCTACTCGGGAGGCTGAGGCAAAAGAACAAAATGAACCCAGGAGGGGGAGGTTGTGGTGAGCCGAGATCATGCCACAGTACTCCAGCCTGAGCGACAGAGCAAGACTCTGTCTCAAAAAAATAAAAATAATTTAAAAAAAAGGCCAGACTCGGTGGCTCACGCCTGTAATCCCAGCACTTTGGGAGGCCCAGGCGGGCGGATCACAAGGTCAGGAGATCAAGATCATCCTGGCTAACATGGTAAAACCCTATCTCTACTAAAAATACAAAAAAACCAGCTGGGCGTAGTGGTGGGCGCCTGTAGTCACAGCTACTCTGGAGGCCAAGGCAGGAGAATCACTTGAACCTGGGAGGTGCAGATTGCGCTGACCTGAGATCGTGCCTCTGCACTCCAGCCTGGGCGACAGAGCCAGATTTCATCTCAAAAAAAAAAAAAAAAAAAAAAAATTAGATATGTATTTGTGAACTATCTGTTTACAGCTGAACTCCTTCTGGCCTGTCGACCTTGTGAAGACAGGTATGCCTGTTTTGTTCTTGTTCACAACTCTATCTGTCCTCTGGGCCTTGCACTGCAGGTATGAGGCAATGGTGAACAGCTGGTCTCACCTAACTCCCTGTGCAGTGTCATTCCTTTTTGACAAACAGAAAAAAAAAGGCTATCAGAAAGGTTACTGCCCAGTTTCATAGAAAGAACAAGTTAACTCCCAAATCATATAAGCTTTTCCCACTCCATCATGCTCACCTGCCTCACACACATAAATACATGAACTGACTTCCTGCATTTCCACAATGCAATACACGTGCTTCTGTGAAAACAAGTGTGGCTATGAAAGTTACCATGGATTACAGAATTTTTGGCCTGGTTCATGCCTGTAATCCCAGCAGTTTGGGAGGCTGATGAGAGCAGATCCTTTGAGCTCAGGAGTTTAAGACCAGCCTGGGCAACTTGACAAAACATATAAAAATTAGCTGGGTGTGGTGGTGCACGCCTGTAGTCCAAGCTACTTGGGAGGCTGAGGAGGGAGGATCGCTTTAGATTGAGAGGTCGAGGCTGCAGTGAGCTGAGATCCTGCCACTCACTCCAGTCTGGGCGATGAGTGAGACCCTGTTTCAAAACAAAAGTTCAACTCATTCTGTTTAATTGTGCATTCCACATTTGTTGGGATGGGCAGGCAGTAGGAGGAACTGAAGTACAAGTAAGTTCATTTAGTTTCTTTGGAGGGACATTATACTAGCAAAGCAGATAAAAACAGGCTAAGCTATTATTAAAGATACCAACTTTCTTTATATTTATGGGCAATAATCAGGTTCAATCATTGTAATAAACCACTTGGCCTAAGAAAAAGAATCTAAGATCTTATAAAAGTACATAAAATAAAATGCTACATAAAGAGTGTCAGCTTTATAGACATGAGATTTCACCTATTAACATATACAGTTAGGAGGCCTGGTGCCGTGGCTCATGCCTGTAATCCCAGCACTTTGGTAGGCTGAGGCAGGTGGATCATTTCAGGTCAGGAGTTTGAGACCAGCCTGGCCAACATGATGAAACACTGTCTCTACTAAAAACAAAAAAGATAGCTGGGCGTGGCGGTGTGTGCCTGTAATCCCAACTACTCGGGAGGCTGAGGCAGGAGACTTGCTTGAACCTGAGAGGCAGAGGTTGCAGTGAACCAAGATTGTGCCACTGTACTCCAGGTTGGGTGGCAGAGTAAGACTTCATCTCAAAAAAACAAAAAACTCCCGAGAGATCCAAGATGGCCGATTAGCAACAGCTCAGGAATGTAGCTCCCAGTGAAAGCGCAGAGAACGAGTGAACGCCGCACTTTCCGACGAATTTTTGTTGCCCACAGACCGGGAGATTCCCGGCAGAGGAGCCACATGGGTCG
>CAUYQU010022548.1:0-23224 GCA_963574635.1 Cheracebus regulus
GGGGAGAAATGGCAGATATAGGTGAAGGGGAGGAAGGCAACAAATTACACTGCCACGTGTGTACCTATGCAACAATATTGTATGTTCTTCACATGTACCCCAAAACCTAAAATGCAATAAAAAAATAAAAAAATTAAAAAAAAAAAAAAAAAAAAAAAAACACCCATCAACCAAGAAAGATTTCCCTATTATTTCATGCCCATTCTTTTGGACCATCAAAGACAATTAATATATAAAGAATATTAAGAGAATCAGTCCATGCTCTAATTGCTTATTCTATGGCAAAGGATTCATATTGCAATGGTTTTACTGAAAAGAGTAGGTCACCAAGTTATTCTGAATATTAAGGGAAAGGGAACTTGTAGTAACGAGAAATCATATTCCATCCAGGTGACTTCAGCCTTCTACTGATACCCAAAATATGGTTCAGAGATAGTTCTAGATTATCACAACAAAGGATGAAAGAAAAGGCAGAACCATGCAAGCTGAGGAAAGTAAAGAAATTAGAATAAAAACCTCTACTATATCTGGGCTTGGTGGTACATGCCTTTGTCCCAGCTACTTGGGAGGCCGAGGTGGGAGGTTGGCTTGAATCCTGGAGGTTGAGGCTGTAGTGAGCTGATAGGGCCGCTACACTCCAGTCTGTGTGATAGGGTGAGATCCTATCTCAGAAAAGAAAGAGAAAGGAAGGAAGAAAGGAAAGAAGAAGGAAGGAAGGAAAGGAAGGAAGGAAGGAAGGAAGGGAAGGAGAGGAAGAAAGAGAAAGAAAGAAGAAAGAAAGAAAGAAAAAGAAAGAAAGAAAAGGAAAAAAAAGAAAGGAAGGATGGCAGAGAGAAAGAGAAAGGAAAAAGTAAAAAAGGAAAGGAGGAGGGAAGGAAGGAAGGAAAGAAAGAAAACAAGCAAAGCTCAGCTCTATTGGCTACGTGTTTTATGACAATCATATTTTATTCTTCTTTTATTATCTGGCTGAGAAGCCATCCCCAAAGCAGATTTCAAATTTGGTGTTCTTTCAGCTGTGAGTGTGGGGATCACAGAAATTATTATATACTGTAATAGGAGTTATTTTGAAGAATATACTCATTTGGATATATTAGTTATACTATGCTTGATAAGAAAATTTGTTTCATTGTGTTGTAATAACCAATAGGACTTCATTAAAATTAATGTAAAACCAAACCAAAACAAAACAAAAAAAATCACACACTAAATTAGTAAGAGTTCCAATACACTGTATTCAATCAATAGTTCTTATAGAGGTGAATAAACTTAACTTTTAGAAATGCAAGATGAGCACATTCAAAAAACAACACAAAGTAGAGAGCATATGTTTGGCAAAGTGAAAGATTTCAAGAATATTGCACTCAACACAGGGTCCTGGGGCTATGGCACAGCAGCATGCGCTCTGGTTTAGGACAGGTTGAGGGCAAATTCCTGTTCTGCTTAGATATATAATACCTAATTCTCTTTTCTGAATCCAACTGCCCTTTCACCCCTTTAGAAATATTAATGTGATCCATATTTCAGCTTACAATACACACAAAACTTGCCATTTATGTTAATAACATATGGGGAAAAAAGAGAATATTAGAGACAGGTCATGCACTCGAAAGGTGTGTGAAAGAGTCAAGCTGCTTATTCAGTAATTGAAAACTTGAAAACTGTAACAATAGGAAATTTTTTGGCCTTTAACATCACTGAAAATGTCACTGTAAGTCCTCATGATGCAACCTAAAATTAGAAGTTCACATGCATTTTTAGTCTCTGTCAGAGGGAATCCAACCATTCTATAGTACAAGACAACCCACTGGGAAAAATCCATCTGGTGCCTTTCACATAATATATAGAAATGTAGGTCCAAAAATACCTTGTCTTAACCATTTCCTATTGCTGACACATTGCTTTCTAGTGGAGAAGCAAGGTGATCATAGATTTTGGCATAAAACTTAAGTAAAATCATTTACAAACTGTTACCCTCAGTACCCCAGACTGAAAGTGCATACAATTTTAATTGGTTAACCAGGCCATCTATATATACTGTATGTAAAAGTAGATGCAAAGGATGCTGTCCTATAGGTGCTACTATTTACAGTCAATTGAGAGGACTTAGTACCTTAGTAAATGAGAGTTTAGGAATAAAAGCTATTGTCAATTTGATTATCCTTTGATCGAGTACATGGATAGGCTAGTTGCGTGGTCTAGGGTCTAAAATGAATGCCATTTTGTAATATCTTTACTAAATTTTACTTCAGAAAGTGTATGTTTATGTACTTAGTTATTTAAAACGCTATCATGTAGAAAAGAAAAATTCTAGTTCTATCCTGCTCCTACTTCAAAATTTACAGCAAATTAAAAAAAAAATGTATAAAGTGTTAGATCCGGGAATAACCAAAGATGCAACTTGTGAGGAAGTAGCATCTTCCTCATAAGTCAAACTATTACTATTAATAATAGGAATGTAAATTCATATTAACATTTGTAATTTATATTATTGAGCGTTTTACAGTAGAAAATGTATTGCAAACTTAGAAGTCAGAGAGCCCTGTGTTCAATTCTAGTTCTTCTACTTACTTATCATTTGAACTTCCTAACTGTTAAAATGGGGATAATGATGATATTTAAATTGCAGAGCTTTGTAAAAAGTGTATGAGCTACTTGAAAAGCATTTAGCGCTCTGCCTGGATCTCAGTGCTTGCTACCTCCGTTTATACTATATTATACTATATATTATCATCTACTTGGGAGAAACAGTTGATACTAATATCAAAGATTTTAGTTCAAATAAAAAAGTAATTAGGACTGGCCATAAAAATGGAGGGGTATGATTAAGGGATTTTCCAATTGTCTTTTATTAAGGTAGATAGGGATTCCAATATGGCATGGTGTAAAATATGCTAAAGCAATGACTAACCAGTGAAGACAAGGTATACCTCTCTACTTTCCCATCAGAACGGAAACAAAAAAAATTGCACTGTTTTTCTCTATGTCTGTCTTATTAACGTTAAAGGGTGCAATGAAATCGAAACATTATTGTGAGTTCACCCTGTGTGGACAATTAATTCCACTGGCAACTTAAAATGAAAAACGTTATCAAATATATCATGGTTTCATTGTCATGGTCTTGCCTCCAGAATTGAAATCATTTAGTACAAATACCTCATTTGAGAGATGAGGAAACTAAGGTTCTTAGAGAGCATGTAACTGGCTCAGAGTAATACAGCTGCCTCATGGCAGACCTGGCGCCCAACCCAATGCTCTGTCTTACGACCTAACACCAAGGGGTTTCTCAAAATATGCTGCTTTAATGATTTTTTGTTTTACTAAATGTTTTCCCTTTCTTTTGATAAATCTTAGTTGTCTTATATTTATGTCTAGATTACCATATTTTGTTTCCAAAAAAAAAGATAAGTAAAAGTTTCTCTTCCAAATACATTAACTCTTCCCTAAAACTTGGAAAATGAAAATTATTTTTTATTATTCCACTGTGAGAACTAGTCTAAAAATTCAGTGTCTGAGGAAAACTAATGAAGAAAAAAAAACCTTTCCTAAAGAATAAAACATTCTCTCATGCCTAGAGCTGTTTTGGCTAAAAGAAAAAAAAATTACATCTTCCTTTTTGTTATTTCAGGATTCAAATTAAGGCAGAAAATAATATGGTCACAATATGGTGGTTTTGATATGATACTTCTGTAGGATTATTTTAAAGACAATTCTGAAGATATCAGGCATGACAGAAAAAATGAAAGAGAAATTAATGAAGCACAAACATAGTCAACAATATTTTTATATTTTAGAACCAGAGAAAGGGCTGAGCAATATTTTATGGGGCTCACTATCAGTCCTAAGATAAAGGCAGAAGGAATGGAAAGGGAGAGTAGCATACAAGGGAACAGAAGCAGTATAATGTAATAGAGTGGGAGGGAGAGAAAGTGGGGCAGAGAGAAAAGAATTGCATATGGAGGGGAGGGGAAGACTGACATAGAAAATGACTTCGGCTGTCACTCAAGGTTACCACTGCCATAACTTGCCTACATTGATCTAGCTTAATCCCCTGCTGTATCACGCCCTTCTCTTTTGCTGTAAGGGGCAAAAATATAAGGGGAGGAATTTTTTGTTTTTTTCTAGATAGATTCCATTCTTACAGAATAGTTAATCTTTAACTGAATTGAAATGGGATTTTTAATGTTTCAGATAACATATATTCTAAAGCCAATCCAAATTTTAGAGTGCAGAATTTGCAGCTAAAATACTTGATTGAAATCCCTTTTGACTTTCTTTCTTTCTATTGATTTTAAAACTTCAACTAAAGAAAAGATTTAAAAGTGCCATCTGCAATATGTTTTAAATCTTGCTACAAAAAGCATTGAATCTGCTCATTTCCTAATTCACGGTTTTAATTTCATAGAATTTACTTATCCTTTATGTTAGGCTTTATGAATATGTGCACAATTGATTTATTCAACTTACAGTTTTTAACTGATGAGATCGCTAATATGGTTCAACTGGTAAAACATACATGCAGCCTGCCTGGGATCACAAATTTGAAATACAGATAGGTCTAGATTTCTAGAAGGTGACTCTCAGTCCTCAGTCTTTATGAATTGGCGAGACGGGTGATCCAGGCCTTTTGTTTTGTTTTGTTTTTTTGCAATAAAAAGAATAACTAAGGGTACAAGAATTAGTAAGGAATATCCATACATTGTGAAAATATACTAAAAACAAACAACTTTTTATTCATAAGACTTGAAAAGGAAATCCAGTGTAGTATATTCTTCTAGTCTAAGATATTTTATTTTCAAACTACATACACCTAACTCTCTTGCTTCCAGTTATATCCAAACGTTCTTGGGGAATCTCTCTTATCTCTATAAATAATTAGGACTGTTCCTTTTGTTAGTAAACAATAATAATTTTATTGAATTTTTATAATATAGTTCTTAAGAAAAAGAGGAGTCTAATAGCTTCTGGTATAGACAAAAGCTAAGGCCAGTATTTTTTACTCATCTCAAAGAACAGAAGATCTTCCCCTCCATTATTTTAGAGAGCACGTACTACTATTTCCTTTATTCTTTCAAAACATCAGATAAGAAATCAGAGTTTCATGCTACCTTTCTGCTTTCCTTGAACATACAGCCAAGCCACAGTGTCCATTGAACAATTTAGCATGATTTGGGCTCTCTTCTAAAACAGGATAAGACTGGAGCAATAAAGAGGGAGCAGTTCAAGATGAAGGAGGATTTGCAGAGCTGTACACAGATACCTGAACACTGGCCTGCATTATACCTGGCTCTAGTGGAGAGTGTTATTAATCCTCTACTTTAATGAGCACCAAGCTTTCACACAAGACTTAAAATAAATCTCCTACCAGTGTCCCTTCACAGTGTTACTGCAATTTCATATGCTTCCATTAGACCTTGCAACTGGTAAAGAGAATGAAGCATTTCAAAGCTATTGAACACAGTGAATCAGAGCAAGTTAGTTAATATGGATTTTTCCATAATTTTGGCAGGAAATAAAATTATGTGTATGTGTGCTTTATATTCTCACTGGTTATGTGGGTCTACCTAATATTAATATCATCTAGTTGCTTATTTTGTTTATGAGAATATTATTATAATTTTTTCTCTCATGTTACCCAATCTAAATTAGATTCTCAATGTTCTGCTCTGGGCCTTTATAGAAATTAATAAATGTTTGATGGACAAGTTGATATATTTCAGGTCTTTATCCAGCCTTTTGGAAAAAAAAAACATACATTTTAAGAGAAAAAATTTAAGTACTTTTCTATGGATACAGATATGTAGCAAATATGAGCTTAAGGGAAATCAGAAAAATATTATTTAATCAAATTGTGGTAAAATCAAAATAGGTAAATAAAATAAAATAATTACATTTCAAATGAATGAGAGATGACCTAAATTTTATCATCTGTGAAGTCAGTATTAGCCACTGACTCAGAAATAGGCAACGCATTTCCTCAACAAGGTGACTTGATCTTAAACGTCACAGAGTAGAGACCTGAAGTTAGGACTGGAAGGAGCTCATGAAGACTGGGGATAGACACTTGAGTTCTTAAGTATTACAGAGCCAACATTCATGCTACAAAATTGACTCATTCTTTGGTAACTGATCTTCTTGCAAAAACTGAAAACAAATTTTAAAACAGTGAGTTAAGCAATACGAAAGTCAGAAGAAATATGTAGCCATATTTTCCAACTTTTAACCAATTAAGACCAAACATTATGGGTGCTTTTCCTTCATTATGTTAGATTTTCATGTCTTCATCAATTCATTAGTTCATTTCACTGATCTCTTGCTCTTGACTGAAGATCTGTGGGGACCAGGCACAGTCCCAGCACTTTGGGAGGCTAAGATAGGAGGATTGTTGGAGCCCAGAAGTTTGAGACCAGCCTGGGTAATATAATGAGATCCTGTCTCTACAAAAAATAAAAAATTAGCAGGCATGGTGGTTCCTGCCTGTATTTACTGCTACTCTGAAGGCTGAGGTAGGAGGATTGCTTGAGCCCAGGAGAAGTAGATTGCAGTGAGCCATGATCTTGGAATTGCACTACAGTAGGGGTGACAGGGTGAGACCGGTCTCAAAGAAATAAAATCTTCTCCCATGGAGTTTACACTAAATAAGTGTAGAAACACTGCACGTTTGGCCAAGGGAACTTGCTTTACAGCTGAGGGGAATGGAGACAGTATTCAGGAAATCGAAATTTATTCAAAAAGTGAAAAATATAATCCATACTTAAATTAATATCAAACATCTATTTTTTGGGAATTTTCATGGAATTACCTTAACTTAATATCATTTGGGGAAAAACTGAGGGCCAAAAGAAAGATGAAAACAAGAATAGGAAAAGCTCCCATAAAGGACTTAGCTCCATGCTTAGAGAGGAAGGTGTTGGGATGTAGACTCTCTCAATAATGAGTGGATTTGAGAGTCCAGGGACAAAATTTCTGTTCACTGAGAAAGGAATGATTTCAGTGACTAAAATTGTAGACTAAAATTATGTTTGATTATGATTTATGCCATTTGGAAATGAGAATGTCTATAACGTTATTTAAATGAGTCAAAGCCAAATGACCCTGCCCACCATGTTTTTTTAATAATGAAATGGCAAGCAGTCTTCTTTCCTGATGGATGATGTACCTGTACAGGTTGTCTTTCATAAGCACCATGACAAACACTAGCTAATCTTTCGTATCAGCTTTCAATGTAAGTTCAAACACAAATATACTAGCTTACAAGCCAGTTTTTGAGAGTTTTAATTTGAAAGGACAGAATTTGAGCACAATTTGAAAGAAACAAATTCTTGCTTAATTACTTTTTTAGTTTATTTTTTTAAGTAGAGTTAATATAAGATCAAAATTAAAAAATCAAAAAATAAAAGAATGCAAAAACAAACAAATGGAAATTCTCTGTCTTTCCATAATATCCCATGCCAATTAAAACTGCCATTAAGAATAGGTGATTATTCTTTCAGAATGTTTATTTGCCTAAACACACCTGTACATATGCATTTATGCAGAAGCTGTAGAAATAACACATACACAAACACTGAAAAAGTATATATATGTGTGTTTGTGTGTGTATGTGTGTGTGTCTATGTCATGAACATCTTTCTATGTCATATTGCACATTATCAAATTGCCAGAAAATGTGCACAAATTACATTTTCACAATAAGTGCATGAGAATACTTTTCTTTTTTCCCCAAATTCACCATGGTTTAATAAATAGATATAAATTATTCATTCCTTTATTTTTTCAAAATGAAAGAGCTATATTTTAACTTAAATATAATAATGTTAGATAATGCAAAGATATGGAGATGAGTATATAATCATTTTTAAAGTAAAAATGTATTTTAATTGATACCCAGGGTAAGCAGTGTTAAAATTTTGATTAATACCCTCATGAATATTCTCTCTGTCTCCTTCTCTCTCCCCTCACTTTCTCTTTTTCTCCTTTTTTTTATTTAAATGGGAGTACATTGAAATTATCATATTATAAATTATAATCTTTTAAAAAACTACTTATTCCTCTACTAGTTGGTAGGATTAATTTAAGACTAGAGAATTATTTCTCCATAATCAGTGTGAGGTTATTTAAATTAAACTAAAGCTTTTATAATAATTTTATGTTATTAAAGCTACTATCAATTATTATAACTCTACCCTTAAGAAATCCTATATTAATTGCATATATTAGAATATCATCTGATAAAAGAGATTTAAATCATATACATTTGTTATTTCACATTATAGGAATTCTGAAGTTAAATATTACCAGGGTTGGTTAATCTAGAAGCTTCTAGGTTGGCTTCTTTGAAAAGTTCCAAAGCTTGACCTTATGATCCTAAGATAGTTTCACTGTCTTCCATGTTCACATCTATAGGAAATAACATCTAAAGGCAAGATGAAGCCATGTTTTCTCCTATACTTTGCTCTTTTTATCAGGGAAGAAGTCCTTACCCATAAGCCATTAAGGAGAGCTCTGGAAATCACATGCTTGTGGTCAAGTTGCAAAAGGCCAGTAAAGTGAAGGGCTAGCATTTTGAGTGTGTGCAGTGGGAAGAGTTCTTTCAGCAAAGTAGAAAGGGGAAAAGCAAGTGGTGGTGATCAATAGTGTCCGTTTTAACTTTGAAGCCTAAAAAAATGTGAAATATTTCTAGTTAGGATCAATAGACCACATTTCTCTTTACTGCACACCATTTTACTATTTGGAATTTTTATCTTGATTTTGAATTCCTTGACACAACCTGCGTGAGCATGAGCGTGTCCTTAATTCATTTAAGCTACTAGAGGTAATTCTCAACATAGATATGGTTGTAATTGCTATTCGGTTTTAGTTTGTTTCAGTGGTTTTGAATAAAAAGAGAAAGCAGAACATATGATAATAAATTGGAATTTGTTATTAAGACAGCAAGTACACTCTTTTTTAAAAATCAACTGGTGATTTATCATCTTAACATGAAAGTGAATGTCAGTTTGGAAACTTGGATTTATACAGACATAATCTAAAAGCTGTGCAATGCCTTCTGCTTCAGGAATGTCTTTTTATTTGTTAATATTGTTTTCATATATCATAGAAATTAAACATATAAGTGATATTTGACTTTTCATGTTGAGATTTTAGTTGTTTTTTAAGTATATACCCATGTAGAGCACAGTAACAACCCATTAAATACAGAAGTAATTATAGCTAATATTCATTGCATCCTCACTCTGCACCAAGTACTAAACTAAGAGCTTTGTGTGTACCCCTTCATTTGAGCCTCACGACAACCTTATGTGGTAAGAGCTACTATCTTTATTTTACTGATGAAGAAATTGAGTCTAATGGATAAAGTCGTCTTATGAAACCCACATGGCCACAAGTGTTCAAGCCATATTACCATATTTGACCCCGAGCAATGCAGATTTAGACCCCATGGTCTTAGCCCCTGCCTTATGCTTCTTGGGATTTGGTGCAGGACTGACTAGGCACAACTCATTGATACAAATTTACGAATCAGCACATAAATTACAGCTGTGGACAAAGTTATACATTTTTAAAATTTCACATTGGCTATGTTTCAAGGGCAATTTACATAACATGGGTCACAGTTAATGTGTAAATTATAATGATGGTATGAAATTGGAAATATAATTACTCATTAGCAAACCTCGCTTGCAAGAATTAAGAGAATCCCCAGAGAAATAGCTTTGTTTGGATAGGATTGTGATTTTTGCCTGAACTTTGGTAGTATCTGTTTTTTTCTATCCCCTTGTTTCTATTACCAACATGCTCTGTTCACTGGGCACTCTACCGTGACCCTCATCCTGTTCAGAAAGATGAGTTCCTTTGATCGTTGTTGTATATATTTATGAACTATGATATTGCATTATTCTTAAAAGCAGAAGAGCTGAATTTAGCCTGTTTTTTTTTTTTAAACACAAACATCACTGGAAACTATCAAGAAACATACACTGCCTGGTAGAAAATAGAAGTTCCCTGCATCCCCAAAGAAGGTCTCTCAGAAGTATGTACAAACTGGAGGCTTCCCTCAAGTGGCTTGAAAACACTGCTGAGGTCTTTCTTTTGAACCTCTTTAAACTAAAAGAGTGTTCACAACCATTTGTGACACATTGTTGTGAAACTGGTGAGGATACCCCATGCCCACTAATTTCCTGAAGCCATAGACTCAGTGGAAAGGTGGAGGGTGCTCTAGATGATGCTCACGCAGTACAACTATATCCTCCCCAGTACAATGGAACTAAGAAGGGCATCCAAGCTCAGGGAAAACCCAAACTCAGAGATGATGCTGAGAGCAAAACAATAATTCCCTGTCCAGATCCTCTCAGAGACACAAGACCAGAACTGTCTCACACAGAAATGACCGTTACAAAGAAAAAGGGTTATTCTTAGAATGTTTTCACTGAAAACATCACAGAACTAAGTTTCTCCCATTATCATTACCTGGTAGGCAAATAAAGGGCTGATTTTAGGACTAAATTATCTATTACGGGTTTTTGGTTTTATTTTATTTTTATATTTTTTATACTTTAAAATTAGAACCTATAAAATTAAAAACCATATGCAGAGTGCATTAAAAAGACAATGTCTCAAGAATCCTAGAATGATCAGTTAGTAAGGTAAATTCTAACTTGATTCCAAAAAAATAAATGAAAATATGTACACATACAAGTGTGTATGTATACACACATAAATACAGAATTATAAAACTTATTTTTTGGTGTCTCAGTTACACTGTCTACATTTGGTATAAAACTCTTGCACATATGATCCTTTTATTCATCACTATTGTTTTGGATATTGCTATGAATTGAATTGTGTCACCCAAAATTTATATGTTGAGGCAACAACTCCAATATTTGTGTCCAAAGATAGGGCCTTTAAGGTGGTAATTAAGGTTAAATGAGACCATAAGATTAGAGCCTGATCCAATATTACTGGTGCCCTTACAAGAAGAAAGACACTAGGGATGTGTATGCACAGAGAAAATGCCATGTGAGGACACAAGGAGAAAATGGCCACCTGCAAGCCAAGGAGAGAGGTTCCAAGAAACCAAACCTGCTGACACCTTTATCCTGAACTTCCAGCCTTCAGAATGGTAAGACATAAATGTCTGTTGTTTAAGCCACCCAGTCTGTGGTATTTTGTTATGGCTACTCCAACAGGTGAATACAGGTATCATTACTTCTAGGCACAACAGGATTTACTTTGAGCTAAGAGTTACACTCTCTAGATTTTACATGTGAGCTCTTTAAGAGTAAACAGCAATACTACATTACAGCATAAAATGAAAGGAAACTTCAGTGTCATCTACTCCAACAATTTTGTTTCACTTATGAGGAAAACTATAGCATAGAGAGATTAAATGATATGCCCCAAATAATACATTCTTTTATTTTTTAAAGTTTTGTGGGTACATAGTAGGTGCATATATTTGTGGGGTGCATAAGGTATTTGGATACAGACATACAATGAAAAATAATCACATCACAGTAAATGGGGTAACCATCACTTTCAGCATTCATAATTTCTTTGTGTTACAAACATTCCAATTATACTCTTAGTTATTTTTAAACGTGATAAATTTTTGTTGACTGTAATCACTCCGTTGTACTATCAGATACTAGATATAATTCATCCCATCTATTGTTGTACTCATTCATCATCCTCACTTCCCTGCCCCCCCACCTCACCCTTCCCAGCCTCTGATAAGTCATTCTGCTTTCTAAATCCATGAGTTCAATCATTTTAAATTCTAGCTCCCACAAATAAATGAGTACATACAGTTTGTCTTTCCACGCCTGGCGTATGCAGCTTAACATAATGTCCTCCGGTTCCATCCATGTCTGTTGCAAATAACAGGATCTCATTCCTTTTTATGGCTGAATAATATTCCATTGTATATATGTACCACATTTTCTTTATCCATTTGTCTAGTGATGGACACTTAGGTTGTCTACTAATCTTAGCTATTGTGAATACTGCTGCACTCTATTAGTGGGAGCAGCACTGGAACCAGACCATGTATGTCTCAGTTTAAATACAGCCAGGAATATGTCAAATTCCCTATTTTTTTTTTTTGGAGTCTCACATAATCTTCAGTGCTGGGAGAAGAGAAGCTAAGCATTTCATAATTGCTCATGTGTTGCAGTTTTTATGGTCATTCCTTGTTATGGGTTTTCTAGGGACACTAGTGGTCCCTTAAATCTAAGAACACTGTTTTGAAATATATATGTGTATATTTGTTGTTGTTTCATAGCTTTACATAAATTATGATTGCTTTAAAAATAACCCCAGGAATAATCCTTTTTAATATTTAATGTCAGAATCTTAGAGAATTTGATTTAATTTTAAACTGGCATTTCCAAGTGGCAGTATTTCTTCAATAGAATTTCTTGTCACTTAAAGTAGACCACTAATACTGTGTCATCAAGTGATAATGTAGGAAATAGTCATTTTCAAATTTGTCTGCCTTTAAATAAAAAAATTATACATGTTAGAAATGCCTATCAAAAAAGATGATGTATCAATGCATGAAATTCACTATATCTTTATAAATATTTTCTTAGTAAGCAGCACAGTTCATTCATCTAGAACCAATTGCAAAGAAGCTGTCCATGCTCACAGGGCCATTGGAGTAGCATCCTAAATCTATTTCAAGACATATGAAAATGAAAAATGGTTTGTTTTATTCCTATTAGCTTGCCTTATTTTCCTAAACTACTCAAATCCTTTATTATACCCATCGATCAAGTCTTGCCTACAGTTATAAAGCGAAAATAAAAGAGCAGCAAAGCAAAATGGGAAGAAAATAGTAAACTATACCTCTACTTCATCATTTCATCTGAAGCTGTAAGTGTTCCGAGTTATGAGTCTCTTAAAATAACTCTTCTTCAATTCAAATGTAGCTCCTGGGAAAATTTGTAAAGGAGTAGTGATCGGATTCACAGCCTTGAATAAAAAGGAAAACCTTTATGAAATAGTTAATTGATCCATTTCACATATTTGTGCATGAGGGTTGAACATAATGCTGGAAATAAATCAAGTCCTGAGACAATAACATCCATAAGTCAGTCTGGCACACTTTATTGCATGTAACCCATTCAGTGTCCTTGTAGAATCTGTCATCTGTCATATTTCTATCCAAACCATTAACCACACTGGTAGATAACAATTACATCCAATCAAACAACTTGTGCAACCAAGATGAAGTGCTAAAACTCTGTCTCATTCTCAAATTGCAGACATAAATATATGGAATACAACCTCCTTTTCTCCACTGCTACCTATATGAATCTATAGCACATGCATCAGTCCTTTTCCTGATGAAGAAGATCATGCGTAAAAGGTGTTCTTGGTGGTGACTTACAGCTTGCAGGTTTTTTCTATTACCGTTTGTTGACTCTTTGATATATGATGAGAGACTTGGTATTTCTGGACTCCATATAAGGCCTCCAAAAGCATATCTGAGTCCCAGAATTCATCTCATCTGACTTTCATGTTCCCTGTCATTTTGGTGGCTGGAAAAAGACAAATTTGTTTTCCTTTTAGGAAATAGGAATTAATGGTTCCTTTATTTGGAAGGAACCATTCAAGGCTTAGCATTATGTCACCTCCTTGAAGAGGAATTTGCTGACCACATGATTAATAGCAGTTTTTTTAAATCTTCTGTTATAATTTAATATTTTTGCCTTAACAGCGCATATTATTATATAAACTAACTTTGGTCGTTTCCTTTCTTCCTTGTTTATAATCTTTCCTCCAATTAAACAAATTCTAAGAGAGCAGAAATCTTGACTTACCTCTCCATTGCTATATCTACAGCACCATGAACAATGTCTGGTGCTTAATGGACATCAATGAATACTATGTAATGTAGTGAACTAATTAATGACCATTACTTTGGAATATTTCTGATTATACTGATAATACTTGAAAAATTTCCTAAGTTTTCTTACATATATAATTTGAAATGGCTATTGTAGACTCATGAACTGGTCTAATAGATTGTTGAAAACTCTAATAGTATTTTCTAATTTTCTCTGGTTAAATTAACAGAACCCAGTGGTGTATCTTTTTTAGGTTCTTTGGGCTTCTTAGTTCATCTCTTTATAGGGTTATTTATCTCTATATTATTTCTGGGATGCTCACTAAGAAGTTCCAGAATCAGCATTCTTTTCTAAAACAATTAATTGAATTATGAATCCAGTGACTTTTAATTATAGAAAATATTAAAAATGCAATAGGAAATAAAGATAATATATATTAGGGCTACTCAAATAAAATGCTTTTGAGATTTTTCTCATATTTGAACAGATTTGTTTATTTCTATATGTGTAGATATATATTTTAGTAAAGGCAAAAGCAAGTCAATGAAAAAACAAGTCCTGGTGTTAGCTTCTGATCTCCCAAGTCCTAGTTGGAAAGAAAAGTGAAATTTTTTTCCCTAGTCATGAAGGATTATAGAATTTGCCCTTGGGGAATGGTACCTGGGCATGGTTGGGCATGGTACCTGGGGATCATGGAGATGGTAAGGGTAGTCTTCGATTTAGTAAACTGGGTGTTCCCAAGAAGTTCTGTGTGCCTCATCCCTTCAGGGGAGAAATAGCAATTTGTGTAACAAATTCCAGTAGATAAAACAGCAAGAGCTGGAGTGCTATGGCATGATCTCAGGTCACTGCAACCTTTGCCTCCTGGGTTCAATCAATTCTCCTGCCTCAACCTCCCTCCTGAGTAGCTGGGATTACAGGCACCTGCCACCACACCCAGCTAATTTTTGTATTTTTAGTAGAGATGGGGTTTCATCATGTTGGTCAGGCTTGTCTCAAATTCCTGACCTCAGGTGATTCACCCACCTCAGACTCCCAAAGTGCTGGGATTGCAGGCATGAGCCATCACACCCAGCCTAAATTTGTCTTTTTTTAAACTAGATTATAAACTCTGTGAAAGTAAAGACAAAATTTTTTTAAAAATTATTTATTTTTACCATTGAATCTTTAGCAATTAGCTCAGTACTAAACATGTAGTGTTTAATACATATTGTTAAGAAAATTGAATACATTTTTAATTAACAAATGATGTTGTGTCTTTGGGTTAAATAATATGAACATTTTTAAAGACATTTAAAAGATAATATTCAGGCCTAGCATGATGGCTCATGCCTGTAATCTCAGCACTTTGGGAGGCCAAAGTGGGCAGATCCCTTGAGTTCAGGAGTTCAACACCAGCCTGAGCAACATGGCAAAGCCCCATAACTACAAAAATACAAAACTTAGCCAGTCATGGTGGTACACACCTGGAGCTGCAGCTACTCAGAAGGCTGAAGCAGGAGGATCACCTGAATCCAGGAGGTCAAAGCTGAAGTGGCTGTGATTGTACCACTACACTTCAGCCTGAGTGACAGAGCAGGACTATTATATTTTATATATATACATTATATATACACATATACTATTTATATCTATTATAAAATAAAACCTATTATTCGGGATTTTCTAGAGAGACAGAGCCAATAGAATATAGATACAGATACAGATGTAGACACAGGTATACATATAAAAATACAGGTACTTATATGAGAGATTTATTAGGGGAGTTGGCTCATGAAATTATGGTGGTTAAGAAGTCCCATGACAAGCTATCTGATCTGCAAGCCAAAGACCCTGGGTGCCAGTAGTGTGGCTCAGTCAAAGTTTCAAAACCTCAGAAATGTGGAAGCTGATGGTAGAATTCTCCATTGAGGCTGGAAGGCCTGTAAACCAGAGTATAAATCCTGAGTCCCAAGACCAGAGAGCCTAGGGTCCTGATGTCCAAGGGTAGGAAGAGAGTGTGTCCCAGCTCTAAGAGAGAAAGGAAATCCTTTTTGTTTTGTTCCAACTCCCAGCTGATTGGATGGGGCCTGCCCACATTGAAGGTGGATCCTTCTCATTCAGTCCACAGACGGAATCCAATCTCTGGCGAAAACACTCACACAGACACACAGGGAATTAATGCTTTTCTAACTTCTCTAGGTATTTCTTAATCCAGTAAAGTTGATGTCTAAAAGTAACTGTCACAAATATTTTTAAATACCAGACCAGAAATTCTTATCAAGTTTACCTTCTAATTATTAGTACAAGAGTGTCTCATGTCACATTTTGCCCACTGCCTATATGTATAAAGACACTCCAATCTAAACTTTCAAAATACAGGACTAAGCAACTTCTACAAAGACCGGAATATACCTGGAAGTCAAAAGTGTTGGTTACTGTGTCGATTTACCTAATAATGGCTAAGCTAAAATTGTCTGAAAACTTCACCTTTTAATACATAGTATTAATTTTCAATCCTTGCAGGCAAGAAAAGTCTCTGAATCTGTACATTCTAGATTATTTCCAGAGCCAAGTGTCAATTCAGATATACAATATGCCTTTTGTTGCTTATATGGCAAATGGTCCTCTGAGAATGTTCACAGTGACACTTGTCTTTTGCTGTAATTTTTGCTTTTTACCTGAAAAAGATGTTGCCTGGGGAAGAAAAACATTTTCATAAAAATTCTAACATCTGGATTTTAACTGCATGCCTCTTTCTTATTTCTGTCTGTAATCATACTCACAGAAATGACTGAGCATTCTGCCAAGTCTTATTTTCATGTTTTTTAACTGCTTAAAGAATGGATTTTATTTGGTCCATTTTCTGAATGGAGACATTGCAATTTAACAGAGTCATTAAAAATTGATCTGATTTTGTAAACTAGGTAACCATGCAAGACTAAAACAAAACATTTGATAGGTAATAACCAATTTAATGTGAGTAAAGGGAGGGTTGTTATTTTTAAAAAATCAAATTTCTGTACAGCATTGGGGCTGTCGTTTTGTATTTTGCAGCTGTGCAATGCACTCGTGGGTGCTCAATAAATACTAAGTGAGCATAATAATAATATCATTTCAATCAAAGAGTAAAAAGAAAAACATCAATGCAAATATAGAATGCTTGATTCTGTGGTTGATGCCGAAGTCTGTGCTGTGCATAACAACAAAAATGGAAACATCTGCTGGGATCTGCTGTCACAATACAAGAAACAACAAAGATAATAAAGCCATTGTTTTTGTCTAAGATAAATCTGTTATCTGTCTTTCTGTTAGCTGGTGAGGGGATTACGGTGGTGAATATTAGCTGACCATCAGAATATTCAATAAGTAGAATTACATTTTTGTTTTCAATACATCAGAGCAATGTGCTTCATTTATGACGCTGAAGAAAGGCAACCTGTTAAGGCAGTCCATTGCTGTCAGCTTAGTGGGTATTTATGTGGCTGTATTCTTCTGAGTCTGTAGTATTTTTATTTCATCTTTTGAATTTTATAATTTGCTTTATTCTTCTGTTCTCTGATGGTGAGAGACTTTTACTGTTCAGTAACATCTTTCTTCAAAGAATATTGAAGGTAAAGAAGGAAAAATGAACAATATCTAAAAGAGAAAAAACTAATTGTTGGGTTAAAGTAAAAATTGAAGATGATAGTTAAGAGATATATTTTTATATTAATTTTAGCTGATGAGGTGTTCTTTGGCTCACAATCTAATTTAAAATATAGGATTTTCCCTCTACTGAATTTAGGTACTATGAAAATGGCAGTCTAAGGAAAAAAATATAGACAGTACCTGCTGTAATAATTTTTTTTTTCCTAGTTTTTCCCTCCAAAGCTCAAAGACCTTTATGTCTTTGATGGCTTTGTAAAAGAACCAGGCAGAGACCTCCTCTGCCTGTATTTTTTACCATGCCTTCTAGCCATTCTATGTTTTGATCTGTGTTTCCATCTGGGCTTACTAACATAGCAACTCTGGCATCTAATCCATCCAGTTTATTATCTATTGAAATACCTACTGCCTGAAGTGAATTTATTTTGGCAGCAATGACTTTTGATAGAGATGTATTTTGTTGTTTTTGTGAAAGACAGGTAAGTCTAAAGATTCCAAACCGACTCCCGGATGACAATGCTTTGGCCTTTTCTCATGGCAAACTTTGGGGAAAAGTAAATAAACAACTTCTGTGAACACATTTGTTTTTATTTGTCATTATTAACTTGTTTTGTCTAAAAGCCAGGAATCTCAGAGGCTAAAAGTAAGGAATGGTAACATGCATAAGGAAATCAGGTTATTATAACGCAATAGAAGCAGACTCTCAAAGCTCCCTGAGGGCACATCTTTCTTCTCTCTTTCTAACTTTTGTCAGTGTTATTTTTAACCTTTAAAATTTAATTTATGAAAGATTATGGCTATATCAAGCTTTTCAGGCACTGTACTTCTAAAGTGTTTGCATGTTTTATATTTTGATTATTCATTTTCTGTTACTTTCACCTGAAGCTGAAATAGAGGAAAGCAGGAGGAATGAAATTGTGTAAAAGGAACATCTAAAAGGTCAAAACAGTAAAATTTATTTTGATCTTTTACATAATACATGTTGTTCTTTGAAACTTTTATTTCTGCCTTTTTGATGTACATTGTAAAACAAAACTGAGTTATTCTTTAAACTAAAACTGGTTTTGAACACAACTTGAAAACGAATTTGTTAATGGATGCTTCCATTTAGTTTCCAACTCTGCTTTTTTTAAATGGACATCTCAACAATTTGGTTATGTTGTGGTTAGGTATGGTTTTGTCATGATAATTGGTCATCAAGTGCAGACTTAATATTTAGCTTTCTTTTGGAGACACTGTAACTTTTGGCACAAACCATGCAATGCCTTTAGGAAGGAGTAGGATGGACATTCTTTCCTTCATATGATAATCTATAAAATATATGAGTCTTGGGTAATTAGAATCATTTTATGAATTCTGGTAACACTTATGTGTATTATTCAATCTGGATATGAGGAATCTAATGCAGATGTTCCCTTGATGAATAAGTGTGGGGCATTTTGCATCTGTAGCAATTCCTTTACACAAGTCACTACCTAAAAAGACATTTCTGATGCATATATTGAGATATTTCACATGGTTCATCCATATCACCCCATATCTTTTGCCTAGTTCTTGATAAGAAAAGAATTTTTTATAGAAGTAGCATCTTTACCAATAAAATTATACCTGTTAAAGAATTGATCTCATGGTTATCACTAGAACCATCCAAGTTCTTTGTCCCAGAATGTGCACTTCCATTGTATTATGCTACATATAAGAGCAAATGGTGAGTTAAATCCATTTAGGTGGTGTTTGAGATGTACTTTAATTCATTAATCCATTAATCTATTTGTTCATTCATCTATTTCATATATTTGAAAATACGTTTGGTTCCAGACATAAAAGATGACCTGTACTTTCAATAAATTTGCAAGCTCATATAGAAGAGAGATCATAGAACGATGAATTAAAATAGTAAAAAAGAAAGAAACTTTTATCAAGTGGTTAGATATTCAGTGTGACTGCACTGTACGTGAGGAGAGAGGGTGGTAAAGAATAACAGATAGTAGGAAAAATCCAGATTATGAGGTTCTTTCATGCTATAGTCTAGGATATACGGACTTTATTTAATAAAAAAGTGGTCTCCAAAGTTTTGCACATGTACCCAGGGTGAACACAAATTGACTCATGGGTCATTGTAATATGTTGTGCTTCCTCAGAGGCAGACTCTGAGACCAGGATGTAAGTCAAAGTCTTTTGTGGAAGTGATCACAGACAGGAACAGTAAGAATGCTAGGAAGTAAAGTAAGGCCGAGAAGGAATTCCATAAAGAGTGTTTTATTTAGCAGGTTATTCTGAGTGCAACTGGTGTTCAGTTCAGGGGAACTCCAGGGCGAAGTGCAGGTTATACTTCAGCATCGTATCAACTGGAGGGACAGGAGAACTGGTCATTGTATACCAACTTTCCTTAGTCACTGCTTGAACATTGTCCATGGAAAGATGAATTTCTTGGTACTTTTTGTATCCCCATATATAAGCCGTAAAGGTTTTAGTGACCAGAGAAAGGCCTCAGGCAGAGTCAAAGATGCTTGTGGCTGGAGCTTTGGGGTCAGCATGTATAAGAATGGTGTGCTGAGTTAATATGGTCAGGCACCGATGACAGATGCCATATAGATGGGAAGAAAATATTAAATCTTCCATCTTTATTTATTTGTAACTTTCATATGTAGATTGTCAAGGAACCTGCATTTGATTTTTAAGTGAGATAGCTAATTTGCACAAGTTTGTCTCTTCCTTCTGACACAGAATTTTGAGCACGGACTGTTGGCAGTACTGCTTACTTTTTGATTATAGTTAATCAATCTTTACAAGATCTAAAAGCATCTTTAAAAATTATTCAGAAAGCATGGTTTAAAATGCCAATAAATAAGAAAACTATTTCTAGAATAAAATTTTACTCAGAGTTATCATATAGGGTCAGCCAAGTATATTTCAAGATTATTTAAAATATGAATTTTAATTCACCATCAGAAGTAGGAATATATTAGGGTTGGCATTGATGATGAGCTCATCTAATATAGGCATGAAAGTTTTCTGAAAATCCAGTGGGAAAATGAAAATAATCTTTTCTAACTTGAGATTGGAGATGAAGCAGTAGATTTGGTATATCATTTTATGTGCTATATAATTTTTTAAATATAATTTTATGAATAAAACTCAAAGCCATATGAGTTAATGAAATCACCCAATGTGACTATGCAAAACAAGAAGAAATTAGGAGTATGAATATTTGGCTCAGCTTCTCTCAAGGAGACCAGTAGTGGATCTTTATGGGCTAACAGGTAGTATACTAGAGGTTTAGTTGTTTTCAAAAACAAAACAAAAATTTTGTTCACAAGCATTTCATAATTTTTAAATGTAAGAATAATGAGGATTTTTGTCGTTGTTGTTCTTTAGGTTCTGGGGTACATGTGCAGATCATGCAGGATTGCTGCATAGGTACACACATGGCAATGTGGTTTGCTGCCTCCATCCACCGGTCACCTACATCTGGCATTTCTCCCCATGTTATCCCTTCCTGACCTCCCCACCGACCCCTGCTGTCCCTCCATGCTGCCCCAACAGACCCCAGTGTGTGATGCTCCCTTCCCTGTGTCCATGTGTTCTCATTGTTCAACACCCGCCTATGAGTGAGAACACACAGTGTTTGATTTTCTGTTCTTCTGTCAGTTTGCTGAGAATGATGGTTTCCAGATTCATCCATGTCCCTACAAAGGACATGAACTCATTGTTTCTTATGGCTGCATAGTATACCATGGTGCATATGTGCCACATTTTCCTTGTCCAGTCTATCGTCAATGGGCATTTGGGTTGGTTCCAGGTCTTTGCATTGTAAACAGTGCTACTAGCTGTGAACATATGTGTGCATGTGTCCTTACAAGAGAATGTTTTATAATCCTCTGGGTATATACCCTGTGATGGGATTGCTGGGTCAAATGGAATTTCTATTTCTAGGTCCTTGAGGAAGTGCCACACTGTCTTCCACAATGGTTGAACTAATTTACACTCCCACCAACAGTGTAAAAGTGTTCCTATTTCTCCACATCCTCTCCAGGATCTGTTGTCTGCAGATTTTTTAATGATCGCCAGTCTAACTGGCATGAGATGGTATCTCAATGTAGTTTTGATTTGCATTTCTCTAATGACCAATGATGATGAGCATTTTTTCATATGTTTGTTGGCCTCATATATGTCTTCTTATGAAAAACATCTGTTCATATCCTTCACGCACCTTTGAATGGATTTGTTTTTTTCTTGTAAATATGTTTTAGTTCTTTGTAGATTCTGGATATTAGCCCTTTGTCAGATGGGTAGATGGCAAAATGTTTTTCCCATTCTGTTGGTTGCCAATTCACTCTAATGATTATTTTTTTTTTTGCTGTGCAGAAGCTCTGGAGTTTAATTAGATCGCTTTTGTCTATTTTGGCTTTTGTTGCCAGTGCTTTTGGTGTTTTAGTCATGAGATGTTTGCCTATGCCTATGTCCTGAATGGTTTTGCCTAGGTTTTCTTCTAGGGTTTTTATGGTGTTAGGTCTTATGTTTAAGTCTTTAATCCATCTGGAGTTAATTTTAGTGTAAGGTGTCAGGAAGGGGTCCAGTTTCTACTTTCTGCAAATGGCTAGCCAGTTTCCCCAACACCATTTATTAAACAGGGAATCCTTTCCCCATTGCTTGCTTTTATCAGATTTGTCAAAGATCAGATGCTCGTAGATGTGTGGCGTTGCCTCTGAGACCTCTGTTCTGTTCCATTGGTATATATCTCTTTTTTGGTACCAGTACCATGCTGTTTTGATTACTGTAGGCTTGTAATGTACTTTGAAGTCTGGTAGCATGACGCCTCCAGCTTTGTTCTTTTTGCTTAGAATTGACTTGGCTATGTGGGCTCTCTTTTGGTTCCATATGAAGTTTAAGGTGTTTTTTTTCCAGTTCTTTCAAGAGGTCATAAGTATCTTGATGGGGATAGTGTTGAATCTATAAATTACTTTGGGCAGTATGGCCATTTTCACAATATTGATTCTTCCTAACCATGAGCATGGAATGTTTCTTCATCTGCTTGTGTTCTCTCTTATTTCATTGAGCAGTGGTTTGTAGTTCTCCTTGAAGAGGTCCTTTACATCCTTCGTTAATTGTATTCCTAGGTATTTTATTCTCTTTGTAGCAATTGTGAATGGCAGTTCATTCTTCATTTGGCTCTCTTAAATCTGTTATTGGCGTATAGGAATGCTTTTAAAAAACTTTAAAGCTGATCAGCTGCAGTCTGCAATACCACTCTGCCCTGTTGTGTGTAATCTTAATGAAAACTTCTTGTGTGTTGTTGCAATCACATTGCCAGTGCCTGTGGAATCTCTAACAAACCAATCCCATAGCTTCTTATACTTTCAAGACTCATATTTTTCAGGCATGCTTGAATTGCTCTCACATTTTGTCAGAAAAATAGAATGTTTCTAAAATAAGTGAGTTTTTAAGTTGATTGTATAGAGAAATGATTGAAGCCTAAATGTTTTCTTAAAGATAATCACTTAAAAAAATTTTTTTTTATAAAAGAGAGGAAGAAAGAGAAAGAGAGAGGGAAAGTTTTTTTTTAGAGAAAGAAAGAAGTAGAATAAAAGAGAAAAAAGAAATAAAAAGAAAGAGGGAGAGAGAATGAGAATCTTGCTCTATTGCTCAGGATTTCATTTAAATCTGTGAAATGCTTATGCAATTACTAAAAAGTGATTTATTTCCTATTATGTGATCACTTTTAGAATAGGTATGATATAATA
>CAUYQU010022549.1:0-45111 GCA_963574635.1 Cheracebus regulus
TACATTTTTCTCAGTATCACATTATACCTATTTTAAAAGTGACCACATAATTGGAAGTAAATCACTCCCCAGCAATTGTATAGCATTTCACAGGTTTAAATAAAATATTGGTTGGCTGCTTATTTGTTATTTTCATCCCCTATTCCTTCCTGTCTCCACTGTTAAGCACAATTATTGATATAAAAGAGGTTTTTAATGCCCATTTTTAGACTGTATTCTAGCCTGGGCAATAAAACAAGAATCCCACTCTCTCTCCCTCTTTCTCTTCCTCTTTCTTTCTCTCTTTCTTTTTTTTCTTTCTTTTGCTGTTTCTTTCTTTCTCATTTTCTCTCTTTTTCTAAAAAAAAAAAAAAAAAAAAAAAAAGAATAAACCTACTCTTAGGTCTGACTTCTCCCTCCCTCCCACTGCTCCAGCCGTAGTAAACTCCAATCTCTTTCCTGCCTCAGTACATTTGCACTCACAGTTCGTTGTACCAGGAACACTTTTTCCTTGGTTCTTGACAAATCTGGGTTTTTTTTCATCGTCCTGTGCTCAACTTAAACTTCTCAGGGAATCCTTCATTGACCACTCTACCCAAAGGAGCACCCAAGTGAGTCTCCATCACCTGGTCTTACTGATTGCCTTCATGGCAGCTATGATAATGTTTAATTATTCCATTTATTCATTATTTTCTTGCTTTTCTTCTTTTTTCATACTGGATCTAAGGTCCATGAGGGCAGGGACCATTACTCTTTTTCACTGCTGGATCCTCAGTACCTGCAGAGCTCCTGGCATTTGCATGATATTTGAGGAATGAATGAATAAGCCCTAGGAGGTAGAAGCCAAGATGGAATCTAGGAATTATCTACCCCCATAGCCCTCAAATTCTGTTTTTAGCACAGAAGCTGTTTCCAATGGAATCTTATGTAGAACCTAAGAATGAAGCAAGAATGAGCCCTGTCCTCCTGGCTCTGTCTCTCACACCAAGATCCCCGACTGAGCCAACAATGCTGGCAGCTCTTGAGAAACGTTTACCTCCCAGGTGGCTGAGTCCTCATGAATTTCCCCTCAGCCCATGTTTCTCTGGCTTCTCTGTTCTACAAATGAGAACAGAGGCAGAATGGAAAACAACATTTTAAATTGTCATCAGCAATTTAGAGAGGGGGTAGAGTTAAGTGTATTAGAGAAAATTTTCATGAGGGAATGTATTTGGGAACACTCCTGGGGTGTGAGTGAGCACTGTGCTTTCTACTTTAGAGCACCTATGTGGGCTCAGGCACATTTGGGAGAATTTCTGGAAGCCCTGCATGCCCTGAGGAGGGAGCAGAGACCAATCACTCTCCTGCCACCTTTTTCCTTCCCCAGAACATTGATGTGCCCCCTTCAGATACCAGGCAGCACAACTCAGTGGGCACAAAAAGAGGGTGAGTCGGCCGGGGCCTGGTGTCCAGGTGTTCTAGGAAGGTCCTTAGCTGTGCTCACATCATTTATGCCCCAGTTCAGATACTCTCAACTTACGTTTTTACCTTGGCCATTGCTGTGGCAACCAACTATATGCAATTATAGCCTGACAGCTGTCCAGAATGTCTCTTGGTTTCTAATGGGTACTTATCAGCTGTGTGATCTTGGGCAAGTTGCGTAACCTCTCTCAATTTCATCATCTGAAAAAGAGGAATGATAATGATACCACTTCACACGATTATACCAAAGGGTAAATGAGTTAATAAACGTAAAGTGCTTACAACAGTGCCTGGCACAAAACAAGTGCTATCAAAAAGATCAACGTTGTTATAATAACTATTATCATTGTTGTTACTCTAGCGAGGGCTGAGCACCAAAAGAGGGAGATGGGACTTCCTAGCCCTGAGTCTGCTAAGTTGGAGCCTGACTTGCCATGGATGGGAGTTGACTTCAGTCCTCAGGCCTGTAGGGTGGGGGCAGAAGGACAGGAGCTACCACTGATCGAAGGCACAGAATCAAAGAATTCTCAACTCACCTTATGGAGAAGATATTCTTGGTATCAAAGCAGTGTCATTTGTCTGGGACAATACCCAAGGTTCATTGCCTCACGCCAAGGAAATCGAGGACATGGACACACACAAGGAGTGAGTTTAAGAGCAGAGGTTTAATAGGAGAAAGAAAGAGAGAAGAGAAAAACTCTTTTTCCTGCAGAGAGAGGGGCTCCGGAGTGGGTCTTCAGGTGGTACCATGGTGAAATGCACGGGGAGGGCGTGCGGTTTATAGACGAGCTCGAGGAGGCAGTGTCTGATTTACATAGGACACAAGACATTGGTCGAACCAGGTGTGTCATTTGCATAGCATGCAAAGAAATTGGCCATCCCACTCTAATCTTTTATTATGCCGATAACGATTCTACCTGGCTGGAGCCATGTTGCCTGCTTTTTACTGCATGCTAGGTGAGAAAAGGGAAGAGGGAACCTCCATGTTGAATATACCTGGCCTCCAGATACCCCTTTTCTATTGGCACGGCTGCCAGTATTTACCTTCGCAAGCTTTTTAGCTTGCTTATCTATGCTTGCAGCTTGTTGATTTTTCCTGGTACTTTTTGTTAGAAAAGAAATTATTTAGGGGCTGCTTTTTACTAAAAGGAAACCTTCTGAAGTCTCTCTTACCCTCAGTATCTGCCTAAATAATTTCTTTCTAGCTCCTGTATCACTATCACCTTTTTAGAGATGAGGAAACCAAGGCATAAAGGGGTTACAAGAGTCGCCTGAGGTCACGTAGCCTGGAGGGTCTGAACCGGGGTTCCCCCTAGGCCCAGTGAGTGTGGGTCTGGTCCGTCACCACCCTGGGAAAAGAAGAAAAGGGAAGGGCATATCCCTGTGGTTCCCAGAATATCCTGGGGAAGAAGGAAACTGCACAGGTGTACCTCTCAGCCTTTTGTGCCTGCGGGGAAAATGCTGCAGGCAATAGGCTATCAGGGCTCTGAGGGGAAGGTGGGGCTCTGGGCACTGCTTCCCTGACCTATATCCCCTAGACTGGGCTCTGGGTGAGGTAGGTGGGGATGGGAATCTGTTGGGAAAAGCACAGGACCAGGAGTCAGGAGCTGAATTTCAGACCTCACCCAGTGTGCCAGTTCCTGCACCTAAAACAAGGCCTATCAGTAACAAAGAGTGTTCAATATTTATGGAAGAAATTGATGAGTCAATCCATGAATGAATAACACAAGCCCTCTCTCAGGGCGTTTTCAGCCTAGAGGAGAAAAGGAGAGGAGCAGGTGCTGGGTCAAGCATCTCGACAGCACAGCGGCTACAGAGCTCAGACAAGGGGAGTGCCCTAGAAGCTGGGGTACACCCCAAAAGGGGAGCCTTCTGGGGCCTAACAGGTAAAGGGGACTCCAGAAGGCAGAGAGGGGGGAGGAGAGCAGAGCACAGAGGCCTGCAGAGTATGGGCTTGGAGGCCAAGCAGTTTAACCCTTGAGAGGGATGTGAGAGGCGGCTCGCACTGTTCCGATCCTTATATTCTGGAGCACATCCTGCTCTGACAAGCCCTTCCCTTCACTCCCAAACAAAGCCTGGGGCCAGCCCAGCCTTCAGGGAGTCACCCTCAGCCTCCTGAGCTATGAGCCTTCACTGGACCCAAGTCTATGCCCAGAGCTCCACCCTCTGCCCTTCTCCGCGGCTGCCCAACCCTCCACCATGGAGTTGGACACACCCTGCCCAACCCTGGCAGCCAGTCCCCGCAGCCTCTCCCTGGCCCGCCCTGGCCAAACACTAGCAGAGGGAAGCCCAGGAAAACCAGATGGGCAGGCCTTGCCAGATGGCAGCCAGGCCTGAAGGAACCTGGGGAGAAGAGGGTGACACGGAGGTCACTGCGGCTCCCTGAAAATCTGAAAGACATGGAGATCAGTTGCTGTTACTGAGACCTAATGGGCAGCAAGTCTTACTCTTTTGTTTCCCAATAAATGAGAGAATTATACCAGAGGTAATGACCCTTTTCATCTCTATAGGGCTTTCCAGTCTCCAGCCCATGTTCACATGAGGTATCCACTCGAACAGAGAAGCAGGAACAGAAGTGAACCTGGGGCATCCCTCCCCCCATCGCAAAGCAGCAGGTGCAAACACCGTGGTCTTCGCCCAGTGCTTCCATCTGCTGTCCCCAGGCTACTGCCCTGCCCCAAAGCCTAATGTGGCAGATGTGTGCTGAGCAGTTTCAGACCCTGCTGGCCTTGCGGACTGGAATTTTAGGAGCAAGCTTCAGAGACCCTGCGGAAGACTGAGAAAGTCATGAAATAATAAAGATGGTGCTGACGATGACAGAGTGGACGTTCTGACGTCACAGGGCTTTAAGCATGTGCTAAGCATGCACGTGTGCACCTTGAATACCTCACAACAGCCATCTCACTGATGAGGAAGCCGAGGATTGACTAGTGAGGTTAAGCAATGTGACAGTTAGTAAGATTAAATTAGTAATCCTAACTAGGATTAGTAGACTTAGTAGATCCAGCATTTCAGTGGTTGATTTAATAGACACTCACAGGAGCTGCTGTATGTGCTGCCATCTACAAATGCTCAGGTTGCAAAAATTACGTGGGTCCCCTTCATTGTTCTATTTTAAATTGGGGTGGATAATCTTGGCTACTCAGGAGGCTGAGGTGGGAGGATGACTTGAGCCCAGGAGTTTGGGGACACGAGCTATGATCCTGCCACTGCACTGCACCCTGGGTACAGAAGGAAACTTTGTCAAAATAAAAAAGAAGGAAGGATGGAAGGAAGGAAGGGAGGGAGGGAGGGAGGGAGGAAGAAAGGGAGGGAAGAAAGAAGAGAGAAAAGAAAAGAAAAGGAAAAAAGAAAAGAAAAGAAAAATGGAGGTGAGTGAGTAAACAGTGGGTAGAGACCTGTTCCCAAACTTCACAGGGCATTCGTCTCACTTGGATTCATCCTCCTCTCCCCTCTCTGTCCTCACCCTCCTTCCCCATTCCGTCTTGCACACATGCACACACACCACGAACAAATACATATCTGCTTGAGATCCCAGGTTTTTTCCAGCGACATCATTGACATGAGCCCTCTGCTGGCCAGTCAATGGCTACCGGATACTAGCAAAGCAATGGTCGTGGACTACCACCTAGTGGCGTAATGTGGTAATGTTACATTTCTTTTCTGTCCCTTCTTAATCTGATATGATATTAAATATTTCAGTAACCAGGAGCTAAAGTGTTAAGAGCTTGCTTTTTGTGCTCCCGTCTTCAGAATGCCTCAAAAAATCCATCACTAAAGTATATAACAGTAAGATACTGACAAAGTTGAAGCTCTAAATTTAACTTCAAATCTGGCAGTGAAATTCGAACTAGAATAACAGGTAGAATTTATCAAGCATCTATAAGCTAGGTATTGCTTATACATTGTTTAATTTACAATTTAATTTGCTACTTGTATGAGGCACATCTTATACTTATTTAACAGATTTCAAAATTGGGGTTCTGAGAAGTAAAATGGCTTATCAATATCAAACAGTTATTATGCAGAAGACTCAGGACTAACCAATACTTCCATTTATGAAGCCTGCTAAAGGTAACCAAATGATCCTCAAAACACCCTTGGAGAACTACAGGGTTAGCCCTATCTTAGGAATGAGGAATAGAGATCCAGGAAAGTTAAGGAACTTCTTAAAGTTCACACAATAAGTATTGCAAAAGGTTAAGTGTCAGGCTTCACTCCCCAGGAAGTGGAGTCTTGGCTGTGCTGCTGCTTGCTCCCCAGGGCCAAGACAACAGTTGTGCTCTGCCATTTTAGGGTCCCTGCTGCCATTGTACCTGGCATCACAGAGTCTAAAATACAATCCCACCAACCCCAGCGTCTGGAGTCACCATTACATCGTTTCTCATTCCCTGACACCTGAGTTGCCATCAAGCCCTGTTGGCTCAGGTTCCTGAATTGCAGCCATATTCTACTCCCTGCGTCCAAACCTCCAGAGCACTGTTCTCCTGAGTCAGACTAGTTCTTTTCCCCGGCCCCCAGAAGTAGGATTGCAGCTACAACCCAGTCCCCTGAGCCCAAACTGCTAATGGGTGCCTCAGAGTCCCACATCATGGCTCTCTGAACAACGTACATCCAACCCTAAACACAGAGAGCAAACCTGCACCACAAGACCCAGGTGCCACAGTGTTTGTGATACCCTGAGCCTAGGACCTGAGCCCCACAAATGCTCTAAGCACCTTCACCTGGAACCTAGTACCACTGCAGCTGCTTGTAGACCACGTCAGACCTGACACCAGGAAGGATTCTCTCAGCTAAGTCTCCATACTGTGGGGGAAATAAGAATAAGAGGACCCCCAAAAGCCCTCACCATGAAGACTTTAACAACCTCCATCACTACTGCCACCGCCACAAACTTCTGCAACTTAAGCCACAGTTATTGCCAACAGGGAACACAACTGAGGAAGCTGCATAGAGATTACATCACTCAACTTACCTGAAAACAGAGTTGTCCTTACCTACCAGCACACTAAGAGCAAACTGCAGGTGAAAGTCTTTCTCTACAAAGACCATTCTAGAAAGTTTGGAAAAGGTAAATATTCCATCAGATGCACAGATTCAAGAAACATCATGCAGAGACAGAAGAAACATAAACAAGCAAGGAAATACGACACCACTAAAGGAACACAGTAACTCTCTAGCAACAGACCCCACTGAAAATGAAATTCTAAAAATTCTGGAAAAGGTGTTCAAAATAATGATTTTAAGGAAACTCAATGAGATACAAAAAATACACATAGACAATTTAACAAAATCAGGAAAACAATTCATGATATGAATGAGAAATTTAACATAGAGGTAGATATTATTTTTAAAAATTAAACCCTGAAGCTGAAGAATTCAATGAAAAAAATAAATAATACAAGAGAGAGATTGAACAGTAGACCTGATAGAGCAGAAGAAAATAATCTCTAAATTTAAAGATAGATCATTTGAAATTATCCAGTCTGATTTTTTTTAAAAAGAATAAAACGTAGCGAAGAAAGCCTCTAAGACTTATGGGACACCATTAAGTGAACATATATTCATAGTATCATGCTGGAAAGGCTGGATATCTACATGCAGAAGAATAAAACCAGATTCCTATCTCTCTCGCTGTCTCTCTCTCTCTCTCTCTCTCTCTCTCTCTCTCTCTCTCTCTCTCTCTCTCTCTCTTTTGAGACAGAGTTTCCCCCTTGTTGCCAGGCAGGAGCACAATGCTGCGATCTTGGCTCACTGCAACCTCCGCCTCCTGAGTTCAAGCGATTCTCCCGCCTCAGCCTCCCCAGTAGCTGGGATTACAGGCACGCACCACATCCAACTAATTTTGTGTTTTTAGTAGAGACGGGGTTTCACCATGTTGGTCAGGCTGATCTCAAACTCCTGACCTCATGATCCACCCACCTCGGCCTCCCAAAGTGCTGAGATTACAGGCATGAGCCACCGTGCCTGGCCAATCCCTATCTCTTACGTATAAAAGTCAACTTTGAATAAACTGATGACTTAAATGTAAGACCTGAAACTCTGAAAATATTGGAAGAAAACAAAAACATTGCATCAGGACATTGGTGTGGGCAAAGACTTTGTGAAGAGGATGTCAAAAGCACATGGATCAAAAGCAAAAATAGACAAATAGGATTGTATCTGTGCACAGTGAAGGAAACAATCATCAGAGTGAAGAGACAACTAGCAGAATGGGAGAAAATATTTGCAAACTATTCAACAAAGGATTACTGTCTGGAATATGCAAGGAACAAGGAACTCAAACAACTCAAAAGCAAAAACCAACCACACAAAAAACTCACCCAATAATCCAATTTTAAAATGAGCAAATGAGCTAAATAGGCATCTCTTAAAAGAATACATAGGAATAGACAACAGGCATATGAAACAAATGCTCAAAATCATGAATCATCGGAGAAATGCAAATCAAAACAATAATGAGATATTATCTTAATATAAATAGAATGATTGTTATCAAAAAGACAAAAAAATACATGCTGATGGGGATGCAGAGAAAGGGAGCTCTTATACACAGCTGGTGGGAATGAAAATTAGTGCAGCCATTATGAAAAATAGTATGGCACTTTCTCAGAGAGCTACAAATTGAACTACCACATGATCTAGCAATCCCACTACTGGATATATATCCGAAGAGAAGGAAATCAGCATGTTGACAAGATGCCTGCACTCCTATGCTTATTGCAGCGCTATTCACAATAGTCAAGATATGGACTCAACCTGTGTTCATCAACAGATGTATGGATAAAGACAATGTGGTACATATACACAATGGAGTGCTATTCAGCCACACACAAAAAAAGAATGAATCTTGTCATTTGCAGCAACATGGATGAGTCTGGAGGACATTATGTTAAGTGGAATAATTCGGACACGGAAGGACAGATACCACATGTTCTCACACATGTGAAAGCTAAAAAATTTGATCTCATAGAAGTAGAGTGTAGAATAGAGGTTGCTAGAAGCTTGGTAGGATAGAGAAGTGGATAGCCTAATTTTGGTTAACAGATACAAAATTACAGCCAAATAGGAGGAATAAGTTCTAGAGTTCTATGGCATTGTAGGGTGATTACAATTAATGACAATTTACTGTATATTTTTAAATTGCTAGAAGAGTATATTTTGAATAGTCTCAATACAAAGAAATGATAAATGTTTGTGGTGATGGATATATTAATGAACCCAGTTTGATCATTATACATTGTATACATATATTGTAATCCATAAATAGTTATGAGTCTGTTAAAAATAACAAAAGCAAAAAGAAGGTTAAGTGTCAAATTTTATATTTGAATCATGGGCATCATTTACTAAAAGTGAGACCTTCAGGGGGTCACATTACTATTTGTTTCTGATGGATAGCTAACCACCTCTGACACAATAACATTTTTTTCTTGACTTTATTTAATAAAAAGTTCCTCCTTTACCCACTTATCTTCCTTCATAGCTCTATTATGGCAAAGTTTGGTATCTGGGTGGATCTGTTTCTGGGCTCTCCTCTCATCTACTGATGCATTTGTCCTTTAGTCGGTACCATGTGGTCTTAAAACTATAGCTTCATAGTAGAGTGTAGGTATTTCTCTTTATGCTCGTTTATCAGAATCATATTATCTCTACTTGGTGTTTCTTTTTAAATTTAAAAATCAGCCTGCCAAAATTTCACGTAAATCCTATTGAGACTTTTATTGGTGTTGCGTTAAATATTCAATAAGGAAATGGTAGAAAATTTATATCTTTACAATGTTAAACTTTTCTTTTTGTAAACATGTATTATTCCATCATTTATTTAGGCATTTTTTAATATAATTCAAAAATTTTTTTAATTATTTTTAAAGTTGTATATATATATATATACAATTTTAGATTTATTCCTAAGTACATTTTTGATATTATAAATGGTACCTTTTTAAATTGTTTTAATATTCTATATTAATATAGAAAATGCAAGTAACTTTTTATAACAAATCAATTAACTTAATTTTGTGGCCATATATTAACATAAGTACATTATCTCTGTTTTGGTATTTGCTTGATTAATCTTTTTGTTCCTTTACTTCCAATCTTTTTGTATCCTTCTATTTTAAATTAGTATCTTATAAACAGCATATAGTTGGGTTTTAAAATTTTTGTACACAGTTTTATTTTACTTTTTATCTTTTTTTGGGCTCTTTCTTTTAAATGGTAAATTTGCTGTGTCTCATTTTACTGAGTTTTTTTCCACATTTGACTAATTTCAAGTATTTCACTTTTTATTTTAGTTTTCAGTGTTTTTAAGAATGTTTTTTCCCTTTTTCTTCTCTTACTGGGGGAGGAGCTAAAAGTAATATCTACGTCTTCCCCTCAACAATATGGTAACTTTAACATATGCTAATATGCCTTAGGCTTTCCTCTCCTCATGTGTATATTAACTCTGTCTAGGATTTGTTTCAGTATTATTACTAATATATCATACTTTCTCTTTGCCTTGGTCTTCAGTATTTTTTCAGATCACTTCAGATGCCACAACATCAACTTTTCAAAGTGTACATACAGTTCAGTAGTTTTCAGTGTAGTCACAATGTTCTTCAACCATCATCACTATCCAGAGGATGGATGTAATTCTAGAAGATTCTCACCACCCCAAACAGAACTTGTATCTGTTAGTAGTCAGTCCCAATTTCTGCATTTTGCCAAACCCTGGGAATCTGCTTTCTGTCTCTGTGGATTAGCCTATTCTGGACAGTTTGTAGAAATGAAATTATACAGTATGTGGCTTGTTGTGTCTGGCTTCTTTCGCTTACCATGTTCCCAAGATTCACCCTTGTTGCAGCATGTATCAGTGCTTCATTCCTTTTTATGGCTGAAGATTATCCCATTGAATGACTATATTACATTTTGATTAATCATTCATGTGTTCATGAGCACATGCATTGTTTCTGCCTTTGAGCTATTATGAATAAAGTTACTATGAACATTCATGTACAAATTTTTGTGTAAACATATGTTTTCACTTCTCTTGGGTATATACTAATAAGTATGTAGTACTATGTTCTCCTGTCCTAAATCATTTATATACATTAAATTATTAATCCTCATGGCAAACCTATAAACTAATAATGTTATCCCCATTTTACAGATGAGGAAACAAACACAACAGAGTTACAAAATTTGGCTAAGGTCCCATAGGAGAAATACCAAGTAGCCTGGTCTTGTGTTCTTCACCATTATGTAATATTTTAAGAGACTATAGCATTACATTGTCCAAAAAATATTAAATGATGATAATTTTAAAATTTAGGAAACTCCATAAATCCCAAACATGATTCAAAAAAGAGGCACTAGATACATTTTGGTGAGAATGTGCCATAGCAGAGAAAAATAAAAGCTCTTAGAGGAAAAAAAAGGCAGATCACCAGAAGCGAATGGCAACTTGACTGATGGCCCCAACAGCAACCATACTGATAGCCACAACAGCAACATTGGCAGTCAGAAGGTGGAGCTTCAATGTGCTGGAAGAAAGTAACTACCAGCCTACAATGCCATGCCTGGAAAAACCATCCTTAGAAGATGAGGGTGAAACAATGACATTTCAGACAGATAAAAGGAGGCATTTACCATGCAGACACTCTCACAAAAGGAACTCCTGATGAATGTGTTTTGAGAAATGGAAGATAGGAGATGTAAAATAGGAAGATGAGCAAAAGCATTGGTGATTATGTGGATAAACCTGAATGAACATGAACTATTTAAAACAATAATGTGTTTCATTTGTTGGAGGAAAGCAGAATCAAAATAAAATAATAGAGCACAGTAGGTTAGATGGTAACAGAGGTTAAAGCTTTCTAAGGTCCTGGTGTTGCTCATGAGGAGAGCAGATTTCTGGGGACAAGTGCACGGTTTGACCCCTGCACCAAAGTTTAATACAGGAAAATCCTGAGTTTCAGAACTTTCCTCAATCAACACACATTCCCTTGGTGAGCTCACCCAGCTGCTCTGAAATGCAAAGGGGCACAATCTTGTGCGTTGTTCATCATTGTGTCTTCATTGCCTGAAACGGTACCTGGCACATCGTAGGCAAACAAAAAACAGTGTTGAACGAACGAATAATTTCTTCTAATTGTTTTAAATACTTCATAGTTGTTACTTATAGCTCAATTTGGCTGCAGCATAGGCACATGAAAGGAAGTTATAGGAGATAAGGCTGAAAATCTTGGTTGGCTCTAGATGATCTAAAAATAATCTAGCTAATATATATCATGATGTAGAGGGAGAAACGTGATAGATGGTGCATGTGGTGTGCTAAGTCCCCTATATTTTACAAGGAGACTCGATATATTCAGTTGTTAACATTGATTAATCAAAAATTAAAATTAAAATGTTATTTTACTATGCAAAGCTTTTTATAAAAAAAGAATGGAAACTGTATGCAGTGGTTGCTTCTGGGGAATGAGACTTGGAGAGACTTTACATTTCATTGTATACACCTTAGTATCATTTGAAATAAACCCAATTTTAAAAGATTAAGTAAGTCAGGGCCAAGCAGAACAGGGCAGACTGTTCTTAACTATGAAAGCTCACGTTGCTTGATCAGTCTGCTTCCTGCAGAGGTGCGTTGTGGGCAACAAAAAACTTTAGGATGGTGATTCCTTGCAGAGAGTGGGGCCGGAGGGGGTAGGGGAGAAACCAAGATAAGTGATTGGAGTCAGGGCAAATGCTGAGAAACATCTCATGTGGTTTCATGTGTCATCCTTTTATTTGCCAGCACCCTCTGTACAGGAAATCACAGGGCTGTTGAGCATCTTGATAAGCTTCGCTCAGTCATCAGGTTTCACTCCAGCTCCTATAGGCATCTCCCCATGCTCAGCTGTTTGGCAGTCCCAGGAGAAAGCACTTCCTTCTCAACTCACCAACTCCAGTAGAAAGAATAGTATTAAGGTAAGAGTTTGTTCAAGAACCATCTTCTTTCAAAGGCAATTTTGGTTTTTGCCTTAGTCCACATCCTGATGAATTAATCAGGAAAAGAAGACAGGACGCTCCCATGAGGGAGTTTTGGATGCTGGCAGCTTAGATGGTGGGAGATCTGAATGGGGTCAAGCAGGTTCATTTTACTTCTGTTCTATCTACCTATATTCTCCCCTTCTCTTCAACCATTCAAATCTACAACTATGGAGAGAAAGATTTTACTGATTTTAATTTAGGGGGAAGGTAGAGTGAAGGCATTGCTTCTCTAAGATAAATTATTAGTAATAACCTCAGGTTGCACTGATTTTATTTTTATTCAAAAGGTTTTTTTCTGCATATCTGTCATTGTCCCAGCAGAAAACGCAGATCACACACTCTAAAGGGATAGTTAAGAAGAGTTTAACGAAGAGACTGTTTACAAAGATATGCCCAAGGATTAAGGGAATATCTAAAGAATAATGAGTCCTCCAGGCAAGTGATGGTGGAAGGCTGTTACCATTGCTGGGTCTGAAGGGATAAGGAGAAAGAGAAGTTCTGAGAACTCAGAATGTGCTGTAGCGGTAGCTGAAACTGTAGCTGTAGCTGCGGCTACAGGAAAGGGCCACCAGGCAGGGCTATGTCCTTAGGTAGAATAGCATTGCCACTGCCAACTCACAGCCCTTCAGGGAGCAGGGAGAGAGCCAGGAAAATTTTTTTAAAACACCTCCAATCTCCTGTCAATGTGCACCCTTTGGAGTCAGAGTGAAAGGTAACCTGTTGATGAGCCACAGAGATGTCTCCTCCCAGCATGCAAAGGTGAGTAGAGAAGGGTGGACCTGAGATCCTAATGGCAAACAGGAAAAGTCTATTTCTTCCTACAGCTTCTTCACAGTTTGTATTTCTTGGGACTCTCTCTATTAATGTGATTTAATCAATTTCTCATTCTATCACCTCCCAGTTTTTTGATTGTTTGCCCTTCCCATCTATTGTCAGTTCTTTGGACTAGTTTCTCACTATCATCATAAAGACCTTGGGAATGGAATGTGGTTGGGGGAAAAAAGGGATATGTGCACAGGTATAAGTAATTTAAGTTTATGATTTTGGCTCCTCTAAAAAGAAACATATTATGGTAGTGGCAATCAAAAAGAATATTTATTAGACTTAGGCTGGTGACCCCAAGATACCAAACATCAAGGCTCCTTCCAGTTTCTATTTTCCCATCCCTAAAGTGGTACCCTCACCCTCGTGGTCCTACTTGGCTCCCAAACACATCAGCATTTCATCCTGGGAGAAGAGAAAGAAAGAAGGAGTACAGAAGAAGCTGGTTATATAACTTTCTCTCACCTTCCATGACCATTACATATGGTCATGTGGTGCCATCAGCATAAAAGGAAGCTGAGGAATGGGCCTATTTCTGATCAAAGACTCAGAATTATTATGTGTGAGAAAAGAAGAATGACTTTTGGGGCAACTAGTAGTCTCTATAGCTCCTGATTCTTTTTTAGCATCTGTGCTCATGTGGAGATTTTTCTCAAGACTGCCTCACAAATAGTGAATGATGTAGGCATGGAACAGAAATAAACCTAGGATGGGGCCCCAGGAGACTGGAGCTGGTATTGGACCTGCTTTTCACCATGTGATTCAGGAAATTCTTTTGTACCTTTTCAGTCTGTCTTTCTTCCTTTGTTAAATGAGCATATTACGATAGATGACCTCCAGGGGACATGTGTTGGAGGCTGGGGATATAATAGTGAATGACCACAACAAAAATTACGCAGGTCTAAGCATCACAAAATGTTGAATTTAATGAGGGAGATAAAAGAAAAAAACAGACATACACTTAAAAATACAGCTGCAAACTGTGTTCAGTTCCATGAATAAAAAGGCCAATCTGCCCTGAGGGAGGACATCAGAAGTGATTTTCCTCCATATCCTCATCAGGCCAGCCAGGGCAACAGGAACTAAGATAGCATGTGATGGATGCATTCGGCTTTTGATGCCCATTCTGCAGCCCCACAGAGGACACATTCTCTTTCCACTTGTAGGCCTCTAACCCATGAGAGTTTTCTGCAGAGTGGAGTGATTGACAGCTGTTTTTCTGAAGCAAGAAAGAGTGCTTGCATTCAGTTGCTTATTCTCCGTTGGCTTCTGTTCACATCTCTTCTCTTTGATTAATTTCTCTTCCTTACTGTTTCTTAAAGTTGCTTAATCTAGGCTTGGAAAAAAACACAATTTTGACATTCCATTTTGGATTTGATATGAGCATTACTTGTTGCTTTTCTCCTTCCTTCGTGTGTAATTGGCATTGAACCCTTGCAATGGGGCTGCAAGGCTGGTTAAGAACAAGCACTCTGACACAGTCCTGTGAGTTCAAACACAGGCCCTCCCACTTGTTTGTGAGACCTGGAGCATATTACTCAATATATTTGTGCTTTAATCTCCTTATCTGCAAAATGCGACTAATAATAGTACTGACCTCACTGGGTTCTGAAGAGGATTTAAAGGGGCTATACCTGGGGAGCACTCAGCCAGCTGCTGTTGTCCACCCCAGTGTCAGTCAGTGCTGTTTCCCAAGTGGAATCACATAAGCACCTGCCTTTTCCCCCAAAGCTCTGCACAGTGTAGACATGGTTCCTTTCTCTAATTTCCCACTCCTTTCTCCAAACCAATACTTTTCACAAATGCTTTAATTCATAAAGCAAGCTCGAAACCATGTGGGAGAAAGAATGGGTCCCCTTTCAATGTATTCATACCTCAGTGCCTTCTAGTCACCTCTAGACTAGACACTCAATTGCCGCCTCTCTCTCCTTTTCCCAAATTGCCTCGTTTTCCTCCAAAATGCAGAGAAATTCAGATAAACCCTGAATCCTCTCCCTAAACTGGAAGTTGAAACTCTGTGGGTGCTGAGCAAAAGCCGTATGCTAGCCCTTCCTGGGTTGAAGATATGACAGTGGCCATTATTCACTGTCTGTGCAGGCAGAAGCCATCCCTTCAAATACACCAGAGCTTTCCCAGAAGGAAACATGAGGAATGACGTTTTCTTCATTTCTTTACATGTATGTTTTTTAGTGACTAATTTCATTTTAAAATGTTGGTGTTCCATTTTGGTTCCCCATGCATTCATTCACTCATGCATTTATTCATTCATTCATATGTGGTACAAATTTCTTGACTCTCCACTATGCCCTCACATTGAGCTAGGCACTGATGACACATAAATGGATAAGAGAAAAATTCTTCCTGTTTTCATAAAATTGACCCACTGAGCCATTTCTAGCCTAACAGGCCTGGCCATCCTTAGACCTATAGCAAGAAGTCACATTCCCTTTATGACCCTAAATCACGATCTCCATTCTAACTGTTGATGGAACCCTCTCAGTCATTAAGGGTGGTCATGGGTCATGGCCCAGGTCGTTTCTTCTGGCCTCTGAGAGGAAATCTGTACGCTGGGATAAAAAGAATGCTGAACTCAGACTCCTGTCTCTTGCTGTCCCACATATTCTGCCTAGACTTTTCTCCTTCTGCTTCAGGAGACATGACATGGCCTAGGACAGTGAGTGAGGGTGTTTGGGTCTTAGAATATTCCCATGTCAGTAGAGAATTTATGTTGTAGTAGAAGGAACCCAGGATTAAGAGTCAGCAAGAAACGAGTTTGAATCCAGGTGCTAGGACTCCCTGGCCTTTAATAAATTACTTAATCTCTTCAAGCCTCTGATTCCCTCTCGTAAGACAAGGGCAGTATTTCCCACATGATAGGCTGGTCATGAGAATCAGTGAACACGCAGCAGGCGCTCAAGTCTTGTTTTTGTTCCCAGGGGCACCAGTGGAGGTGTTTTGAGCATGGATCCAACCATCCCGGCCTGGGGAACCGAAAGTACAGCAATGAATGAAGAAGACCAAGCCCTTCCCCTGCTTTGTGGCAAGGAGACCCTGATCTCGGTCTTGCTGATCCTCTTCATTGGCCTGGTTGGGCTGGTAGGAAACGCACTTGTGCTCTGGCTCCTGGGCTTCCGCATGCGCAGGAATGCCTTCTCCATCTACGTCCTCAGCCTGGCCGGGGCCGACTTCCTCTGCCTCTGCTTCCAGATTATAGCTTGCCTGGTGTACCTCTGTGACTTCTTCCATTCCATCTACATCTATTTCCCTAGCTTCGTCACCACTATGATGACCTGTGCCTACCTTGCAGGGCTGAACATACTGAGCGCCATCAGCACCGAGCGCTGCCTGTCCATCCTGTGTCCCATCTGGTACCGCTGCCGCCGCCCCAGACACCTGTCCACAGTCATGTGTGTCCTGCTCTGGACCCTGTCCCTGCTGCTGAGCATCCTGGAAGGGAAGTTCTGTGGCTTCTTATTTAGTTATGGTGACTCTGGTTGGTGTCAGACATTTGATTTCATCACTGCAGCGTGGCTGATTTTTTTATTTGTGGTTCTCTGCGGGTCCAGCCTGGCCCTGCTGGTCAGGATCCTCTGTGGACCCCGGAAGATGCCGCTGACCAGGCTGTACGTGACCATCCTGCTCACAGTGCTGGTCTTCCTCCTCTGTGGCCTGCCATTCGGCATTCAGTGGTTCCTAATCTTATGGCTCTGGAAGAATGTTGATGTCTTTTTATGTCATATTCATCCAGTTTCAGTTGTCCTGTCCTCTCTTAACAGCAGTGCCAACCCCATCATTTACTTCTTCGTGGGCTCCTTTAGGCATCAGTGGCGGCTGCGGCAGCCGACCCTCAAGCTGGCTCTCCAGAGGGCTCTGCAGGACACTGCTGAGGTGGATCACAGTGAAGGAAGCTTCCGCCAGGACACCCTGGAGATGTCGGGAAGCAGTCTGGTGTAGAGATGAACAGCCTCTGCTTCCATCAGCCAGCTGCTATTGTTCACCCTAGAGTGAGTCAGTGCTCCTTTCCAAGTGGAATTCACATAAGCATCTGCCTTTTCCCCCAAAGTCCCCCAAAGATATATGTATCTTTGAAAGGCAACTTTGCCTCCGTCTGTCTGATTTGCTAAACCATCTCAGCCCTGATCTTAAAACAGTTAGACTAATCCTTGTGAGGATAAAGTGAGACAGTGCCTGTGAAACAAACTGAGTGCAATACCTCTGGAACTGCCTTACTCACAGGCTTCCATCACATCCCCATGAGAGCTTTACCAACTCTGGGGTCCAGGACTGTTCTCACTTTTAACGAATCCCACCTTTCACAGAAGGCTGAAAGCAGTGCAGAAAAGGTCTACATTTCTTTGGTCACACTGCACTCAATAGGGACTCAAAAAATGTTATATTTTTAATAAGTTTCTTTTTCTCTTCCATACAATTCCTGTCAATAAAATTAGAAGAATTAAATTTAAATCTAGCTCCAAAAGAGTAGCCATCTTTCATTTCAGCAGGCCTAAGAATATCCCCCTAGCTTAATAGATCTTTGCTGAATAAATGGCTTAATGAATGAATAAACTGGTTAATTTTTAAGTTAAACCTCTGAAAAGTGTCCATTTACCATATTTGAGCCACTGTCTAAATTTATTGCTTTGACTACTTTTGAATTTTGCAAACATGAAATTAAGCTTTATAATTAGCTAAATCAATGTCAACGCATATTTAAAGTTTGAGGTAACCTGTCTTCCTGTGGTTTCCTTTCACACATCATCCATTAAAATCCCAACTACACACTTTCTAATTCCTTCCCCTTTGCCTTTGCCCTAATCCTCCCTCTCTGCAGGCTCTCTAATTTGCCCTGGAAGGTTTCCAATGGTCTTACTAGACTCTGTGCTCTTGGAGGACAGGCTGTATGTCAGATTTACCTTTTATTCCAAAGAACTCAGAGCATTTATTTTATTAATTAAATTGCACATGTTTTAAAAAGTTATGTTTTGCACAAAATAAAATGCTAATTGAAAATGCTGCATCTTCTAATGATTTTTTAATTATTTTTAATTGAGGTTTGAGAGAATGACATGCACAGATCATAAACGTACAGTTTAATGAGTTTTGTTAAATGAATACACCTATGTGACTCAAACTTTATTCAAGACGTAAAATATTTTCATCATCTCTGAAAGTTTGCCTGTGCTCCTCCCAATCATTCCTCCTGCCCCCAGAAGCAACCATTGTTTCTATTTCAATCAACAAATATTCGTTTTGCCTGACCTTTAACCGTACCTTTTCAGAATCATAATATGTGTATTTTTTGTTTCTAGCTCTTGCACTCAACATAATATTTCAAAGATTTATCCATGTCATTGCATTGCATATATCAGTAGTTTGTTCCTTTCATAAAGCTAGTACTATTTAATTGTGTGAGTGTACTATGGTTTAACTATTTTCATATTGACAGATATATGTGTTGTGTATTATGAATTTTTTGGCTATTATAAATAAAGCTGCTGTGAACATTCTTATTCAAGTCTTTTCATAGATACATGTTTTCATTTCTCCTATACAGACAACTGGGAATGAAATTGCAGGATCGTGGAAAGACATATGCTTAACTCTATAAGAAATTACCAAACTATTTTCTAAAATGGTTGTACCATTTCAGATTCTGACCAGCAATGTACGAGAGTTCCAGCTGCTCCACATGCTCCCAACAAACATGGTATTGCCAGTCTTTGAATTTCAGTCATTGCAATGAATGTTAAGTGGTAACTGTGTTTTAATTTGCATTTCCACAATGACTTATTAAATTGAGCATCTTTTTATGTGCTTTTTGACTACTCTTTTTTTTTTTGCAGTGTCTGCTTAAGTTTTGCGCATTTTTATTAAGTATTTGTCCTTTTCATTAAGTATTTGTCTTTTTCATTGTAAATTTGAATACATTTTTCCATATGCTGAATGATTCCTTTGATAGTTATGTATATTATATTTGTCCAGTTTATGGTTTGCCTATTCATTTTTATGTATTTATTTTTTTAATTAACAATTACATATATTTATGGGACACAATGTGATATTTTAATCAATGTATACCTTGTAGAAAGACTAAATCAAGCTAATTAAGAAATCCATCCCTTACCAACTTATTCATGTGTGTGTAATGTGAATGTTAAAAATCTATTCTTTAAACCAAACACTGCATGTTCTCACTTATAAGTGGGAGCTGAACAATAAGAACACATGAACATAGGGAGGGGAAGAACATACACTGGGACCTGTCAGAGAATAGGATGAGGGGAGGAACAGCATTAGGAAAACTAGCTAATGCATGCTGGGCTTAATACCTAGGTGATGTGTTGGTAGGTGGAGTAAACCACCATGACACACATTTACCAGTATAACAAACCTGCACATCCTGCACATGTACCCAGAACTTAAAATACAAATAAAAATAAATTTTAAAATCTATTCTTTGTTTATTTGTTTTGAGACAGAGTCTCTGTCACTCAGGTTGGAATGCAGTGGCACCATCTTGGCTCACTGCAACTTCTGCCTGCTGGGTTCAAGCAATTCTTATGCTTCAGCCTCCCAAGTAGCTGGGATTGCATGTATGCATCACCATGCCTGCCTAATTCTTTTTTATTTTTAGTAAAGATGAGATTTCACCATGTTGACCCGGCTGGTCTTCAACTCTTGGCCTAAAGTGATCCACCTGCCTCAGCCTCCCAAAGTACTTGGATTACAGGTATAAGCCACCACACATGGACAAATCTCTTCTTTAAAAAGAAAACTTTTATGTTAGGTTCAGGGGGTACATGTGAAGGTTTGTGACATAGGTAAACTCGTGTCATGGGGGTTTATTGTACAGATTGGTTCATCACCAAGGTATTAAGCTCAGTACTCAATAGTTATGCTTTTTGCTCCTTTTCTCCTTCCACCCAATGCCCTCAAGCAGATCCCAGTGTCTGTTGTTCTCTTCTTTGTGTTGTGAGTTCTAGATATGCATATAAAACATTAATATATAATAAAATTATTAATATAATCATAATAAATAAAATAGTTTAATACAGTATCTAATAAAAGAACTGAAGCAAGTCGTTGGTTCTGGAGACTAGGATTCACTAAGACTTTCACCTTTTGAATGAATTAACAGCATTTGCAATGACCTGAATGAGATTTAAGACTATTATCCTAAGTGAAGTAACTCAAGAATGGAAAACCAAATATTGTATGTTCTCTCTGATATGTGGGAGCCAGGCTATGTGGACACAAAAGCATGAGAATGATACAATGGACTCTGGGGACTTGTGGGGAAGAGTGGGGGGGTGGGAAATGGATAAAAAACAACAAATATGGTGCAGTGTATATTGCTCGGGTAATGGGTGCACCAGGATCTCACGAATCACTATTAAAGAACATATTCATGTAGTCAAATACCACCTGTACCCCAATAACTTATGGAAAGATAAACCAAAAGACTTTCACCTTTTATTTGACACATATCTGTGTCAATTGGAAAGAAAATGAAAACCAGCATAGAGAAACTTCCTCTTTCCTGCTGCCAGATTATAGATTCCCTGCTGAAACTCATCAGCTCCTTCCACCCCATCTCCATCTTCATCCCCTACTTCTATATCACTATGATAACCTGTTTCTACATTATGAGTCTATGCATGCTCAGTGCCATTAGCACCAAGCACTGCAGTCCATACTACAGTGCATCTGATATACTGCTACCACCACCTGAGACAGAAGCCAGCTGTCATATGTGTCATCTTGGTCCTGTACCTGCTGCTAAGCATCCTTGAAAGGAACTATTGTAGCTTTTTGGGGGGCACTCTAATTTCTTTTGGTGTCAGGCACTTTATTTCATTACCATGTAGCTGATATTCTTATTCTCTCTGGGTCCAGCCTGTCCCTACAGGTCAGACTCTGTTTGGCTGCAGGCTCTATGTGACAACCTGCTTCTGGTCCTAGTCTTCCACTTCTGCAACCTAACTGCTGGTATTCAATTGTGTCAGGTTATGGGTTCAAGTTGACTACAATTCATTCTTTTGCCTTGATTGCATTGTGTTTATCTTGACCTGGTAGCAGCTGCACCAACCCTATTATTTGCTTTCTTTGTTGGCTCCTTTAGGCAGTATCAGTATGGGAAGACCCTCAAGCTGCGTCTCCAGAGGGCTCTGCAGGACACTGCTGAGGTAGATGAAAGTGGAGGCAGACTTGTTCAGGAAACCTTGAAGCTGTCAGGAAGCAGACTGAGGCAGTGAGGAAAAGCCTCTACCTTGGTCCATCAGGTATGACTTTGACAGTAAACTAAACGCTGCCCTGCCAGACTTGACAATTACCTGCTCTTCTCTCAGCCTCATGCTCCCAAAGTGCATCAGTTATTCTTCAGTGTCTTCAAATAGATATATTTAACGTGGCTTTTCTAGTCTTTCTCAGATAAATCATTAGTCCCAAAGTAGAATATCTGTATCTCTTTCTATGATACAAAGAAAGTTCTTATATTATCTTCTCTGGATATTTTCTTATTCAAAACTTTTTACTTTTTCCAGTCTACTTAAATTTTAATTATTTTGGATGCATAATTGTTGCACATATATATGGGGTATATGAGTTATTTTAATATAAACTTACAATATGCTATGATCAAAGAGGGTAATTGAGTCATCCATCACCTCAAGCATTTAACTTTTTGTGTTAGGAACATTCCAATTCCACTCAATTATTTTGAAAAATACAATAAAATTTTGTTAACTATAGTCACCCTATGGTGCTACCAAACACAAGATCTTATTCTTTCTACCATATATTTATACCCATTAACCATCCCCTCTTCATCCCCCACTCCCCATTACCCCTCCCAGTCTCTGGTAATCATCAATCTACTCCCTCTCCCACGCTGCTGCCCCCTGCTGCCACTGATAGTATGCTCATGTCCCAGATGCATCCCCACTTCATGTTGTCCCTGTGAGGCATGCAGTCCTCTTCTCTCTGGGATCTGGAAGTAATAAATGACCTCTGTTATTGTATGCACTTCGCTGAGTTGCCTCCTCTGTCTTACTAACCAATACCCTTGAACCTAACTTCTTTCCTGGTCAGGACTGTCCTAGAAAGTGGCTATCGTGGAAAAAATTAACTGGACACAGATAATACAAAAGCCACAAGGGTGTCTGCCAGTATAGACAAGTTTCCTGTGAAAGGAATACCTGGGTGTGGGTCAGACATTTACACATTAGGCCCTCTGCCAGGTTAAAGAAGCATTACTTGAAAGGCATACTAAACAGCCATGACCACATTCCCTGAGCCCCATTAAGGCAGGACTAGAGTTCATTGCCACTCTTTTCAGAGTTTTCAAGGCCAGGTTAAAAAGAAAAAAAAATACAATATCAGGTTTTCTGACTCGAGATTTGATATTCTTCCAGGTCCAGTATTCTGTTGACTCTGTGTCCTATATGTACACCCTTGACTTCCAAATGCTGTAGTAGGGCTTGGCTATAGGTGAGGGCCTCTTACAGGAGGGAAGAAGCAGAAAGACAGTGTTTGCAGCCCATGCAGTATGCATGGTGTTTTAATGCGATGTCACCAGTTCAAACTAAGAACTATTGTGTCAGCCCCAGGAATCTATCATCAATTGTACAGCTATGGCTGAAGATGTTGTCCATCATGAAGAATCCTGCAATACAAGGCCAAAATGAGAGAGGGGAAGATGGCTCATTTTATAGTAAATATGACATTTTTCTCCTTCCATAAAAATTTAACTCTTAATCTTTTTATACCCTGCTATAGATGATGTCTTGAGAGCTAGGTAACCAATCTTAAAATAAGAATTTTAAAAAGAATTTTTAAGGTAAGATTTTAAAAATAAATTAGAAACTTTATTTTAAAATTCTACATGTCATACAGTACCACTTTTGAAATATATTTTTGATAGTATCTTCAGATTTAGATAAAATTGGATTGTTAACTTCAAGTTATCAAAATTGGATTAACTTCCAGTATCTTATTTAGATAAAATTAATTGGATTGTTAACTTCCATTATTCTGATGGGCAGAATAATGCCCATCAATTTCAGAATCTTTGAAGATCCACAGAGAGAGAAGCAAAGCAAGGCTAGAGCATTAGTCGTATCTGTAGTTTTATTCATTCATTTTTAAAGAGAAATTGGTGACAAATATGACACATTCGCATATATGCTTGATTTTTAGGGTGGGTTTGTGAATGTTTATTATATATTTTCTGACCTAAGTACCCAGTTTATAGACTTCTCCACCATCACCCTGTCCTCATTCTTGATGACTCCAATGTCCTTGCAGATGGCAATCCATCCTAACTAGTCTATCTCCTAAACACCTCCTTCCTTTAATCTTGTCACCCACCCCATTCTAATCATCTGGCCTTAGATCTTGCAATCACCCACAATGGTATCACCTCCACAATCTCAGTTTCAAATTTGCACTGCCTGCCCCTCACCTCTAATCTGTATAACTTAATTTCCCTAATGCCTCAACTCTTGCACACCATCTCACCCTCCAGTATCTTTATCCAACATGACTCATTGACCATGGCTTCCTCACTGTCACCATTGCTAAGTTTAGATTTCACAACCTATTATTGTAATCACTACCTTGCGCATACCCTCCACCTCCTTGTCACACTCTCCTCTGCCAACATTCCAGACAAAACTTCATCTGGTTAAATCCATCTCTCACCCCCTCCATGCTTGTTCCTAGAGAGCTGAGTGTGACTAGTATGTGTGTTAATATCTTTACATCTCACAAGGGGAGTCAATTTATCCAGTTGTTAACACAGATAAATGTTAAACCGAGTAATAAAAATTTACTGTTCACAACTATATTCATAATTAATGAAAGATTTAAGAACACAAACTCTAATGAGATGTTGCTTCTAGAGAACAGGATATAGGAAGATTTTGCCCTTGTATTTGATGGTTTTGGTGTGTGTCCCTGCTCAAATCTCATGTTAAATTGTAATCCCTAGTGTTGGAGGAGGGGCCTGGTGGGCAGTGATTGGATCATGGGAGCAGATTTTCCCTTTGGAGTTTTTCTCTTGATAGTGAGTTATCACAAGATCTGGCTGTTTAAAAGTGTGTAGCACCTAGCCCTCCTCTCTTCCTCCTGTTCTGGCCATTAAGAAGTGCCTGCTTCCCCTTCTGCCATTATTGAAAGTGTCCTGAAGCTTTCTCAATCATGCTTCCTGTACAGCCTGAGGAACTGTAAACCAAATAAACCTCTTTCCTTTATAAATTACTTCCCTCAGGTAGTTCTGTTTAGCAGTGCAAGAACAGACGAATACAACTTCTGTGCTAAATGCTGTTAATAACCCAGATTTAGCCTTAGTCCCTGTTCCAAAGAGAGCAGCGCAGACTCCATTTGAAAATTAATATGAATGTGTGATCTAACTTGTGTAAGAGCTAGCCAAAGAAAGATGCTCATCTCTCTTTTACCTACCATTGAACTCAAGCCAAAAAAGCTGCAGGTATTGCTCAAAAATGCTTCAAGGTGAACTAGTAATCCAAGGACATTTGGAGTAAAGGATTATGAGTCAAGACATGCAATAAATTGCCTAAGATCAGGAGGAAAAGCTGAGGGAACATTCCTTGAGAAATTAGGACATTCAAAAGCACTCAGGTTTACAGGTAATTTTCAAGTCATGTGCATGTTCAGGGCACGATTCATGCTCAGAAAACATCTGAGAAGACCATAAGCTTTCACTTCCATCTGAATCCATAGGCTCAGTGTGAGTCTTGTTAAAGGTTGAAGGAGAACCAACACAGAAGCAATCTGCAAAAACTAGAAGAGGTGTTCATTTCTCAGGATCGGGTTGGAGGAGACATTGCTTTCTTTTGTTCCTGTTCTATTGTTTTTTTTTTTTAACCTCCTACATTCAAGGAAATCTCTGTCATTTAAGATTAGCTGAAGTACAAGCTAAAGGGACAGCAAGAGTATTTATTTTTGCGTGGACTATATTCCTTGTGTGTGTTCACTGAACTGCATTCTTTCAGTGAACACACACAGGAACATAGTCTATGCAAAAATAAATGTAAAAATCACTGAACAAATGAACTACTACATCCTTCAAAATAAAGAAGCTCAGTAAATGATAAGGGAAGACTCATCTTTTCTCAATTGCCACAATTATTCAAATGCCCAAATTTCAACATTTGGTAACCATTAGAATAATAGTTAATTCAGGCAAGAAAAATCAATGCATGCTAAAACTAGTGGGTTAAAATGGGGGTGAGGAATGAAATTTATTATAGTCTCAAAGTACTTCCTCACAAAAGTCCTATTACTTACAAAGTAGGGGTGGAGGGAAGTAACAATAGTGGAGAAACATGGGAGACATCATTTTGATCAAGAGATGAAGTTAATGCCACCAATGATGGGACAAATTCACATCATGTAGCATGCAATGAGAACACAGCATCATTTTTGTGGTATTCTAGCCAAAATGTATAACCTGGGTCTAATCTTGAGGAAACATTGGACAAAATCAAATTGAGAGGCATTCTACAAAATGACTGATCTATAGTTTTCAACAAAATATCAAGGACATGAAAATTAAAGAAAAGCTGATGAGCTGCTGCAGATTGAAGACCACAGGGGACATGGAAAGTGAATGCAACATGTGATTCTGGACTAGATCTTTAAGTTATAAAGGAAATTCTTGAAATCTGAATGGAGTTTCTGAGAGAAAGGTGTACAAGATTTCTTAGCACCATTCTTGTAACTTTTCTGTAACTTTGAAATTGTTTCAAAACAAAAAAGTTTAAAATAATCTACATTTTATTTTTGAGAAAGAAAAGCTAAGTCCACTTAATGAAGGGCCCTGAAATACCACTGTGTGTATAATAGTGATTCCTCTAGTCCTTCCCTGAAGAAATCTATTGCCAGTATTTTGGTAACTATAGTGCCAGCATTTGGATAAAGGAGAATACCTAGATCTAATGAGGGCTGTTATTTCTTATCTGAGTTGACACAAAAACCGAGGGACACAAAGCACCATCATCGCCCCCTGTTAGTGAAGTGGCACATGGAATCAAGAAGCAAATGGAGTCTTGCGTCAGGTCTCTTTGAGCCCACGGGTCTACAGATCAACTAGTGGTCATTGCTCCAGTTCTGAAATATATCACTGGTATTGACTTACTTAGCAGTCAGCAAAATCTTCATATTTGTTCCTTGACCCATGAAATGAAAACTACCATAGTGTGAAAGATTAAGTGGAAGCCCCTGAAATTATACCCTCTTCTGGTCAAAAGAGTAAATTAAAAAAAAACTGCATTCCAGAAATATTGACTGAGACTGGCAATACCCCAACAATTTAAATGATACACCAGTGTTTGTCTCAATGACATGCTATTTTATTTCACTGATCTGACCCTTGTAAAAGGCAAATGGATATTGCAGATAACAGTAGTCTACTGACAACTACGAAATTGTAGTAACAACTACAGCTGCTGTACCATGTCTGGCATCTTTGCTAAAACATAGCAGCATGACCTTGGGTATATGATATTGCTTTTGATCTGGCAAATGCATTACTTAAAAATACATCAGGAAGGAGGTTCAGAAGCAGTTTGCTTCAGTTTACTTTTACTTTGAGGTCTTCTTCAAAGTAAAAGACAAGACATTGTACCTTGTACCCTATCACCAAGAAAAAAATTCAAGGTTTGGTCAGTCTGTTTGGAGTTTGAAGGCAGAATAGTTCACACTGGAAGTTACTGAGATGACTCATTTATTGAGTGATGTACAAGGATGCCAGTTTTGATGGGAACCCACAGGAAGAAAATGCCCTGTAGCAGGTTTAGTCTGCAGTACAAGCAACTCTGTCACTTGAGCCATATGACCCAAACATCCCATGGTACTAGAAGCATCTGGGGTAGAAAAAGAAAATATATGGAGCACTCATAAATGGCTGGCAGGTATGCAAAATGGTGCAACCACTGTGGAAACGTTTTACCAGTTCCTCAAAACAGCAAACATAGAGTTACCATATGACACAGCAATTTCACACCTAAGCAGATACCCAAGAGAACTATCTGAAATATGAAAATACATGTCTACACAAAAACTTGTGAAGAAATGTTCATAGCAGCCTTATCCATAATAGACAAAACTGGAAGCAAACTAAATGTATATCAACTAATGAATGGATAAACAAAATGTGTACAAAAATAATGAGGTATTAATTCGTGCTAAAATATAAATAAAGCTTGAGAACATTTTGCTCAGTGAAAGATGCCAGACACCACATATTACATGATCCCAATTATATGAAATGCCCAGAGTAGACATATCCACAGGGACAGAAAGTAAATTAGTGGTTGCCTAGGGCTGAGTCAGAATAAGGGGAAGAGGAGCAGGAATTGGAAATAATTGCTAAAGGGTTAAAAGTTTCTTTTGAGAATGATGAAAATGTTCTAAAATTAAAGTGTGATGATATTTACACAACTCCATGAATATCCTAAAAACCATGGAACTGTACTCTTCATATCACACATTAATGGCCAATACAGAGCATCCACTGCAGAAGAGGCAGGAAACAATCACATGAATAGAATCCAGTAGATGTCAACTAGATGCTGTTGGTGCCCCCTCCCCCAGAGATTCCCTTTTTCCAGTTTGGTACGCTTATCACATTACTCACAACCCAGGCTGCCTCGAGCCAATGACTCACCAATATGTGGAGTATACAGAAGCCCAGCTCCCCTGACTCAAGTTGGACAGATCTACAGTGAGGTCTATACCAGAGCCTCCTGCAGGAGCCAGCTGAAGCTAGACTTTTCTGAAACCATATTCTTGTCCAGTTTTTGTCCCCTTCCCTGTCCTCCTTTCTCCATTCCTTTACAGGCTTCCCCTGAGGGCACTCCTTAATAAGTCACATGCACATGAATCCTCACTTTGGTATCTGCTTCTGGAGAACCTGACCTGAAATTACAAAATTAATGTCAACGTTGACACTGACACAAACTTTAAGTGGAGTTTAAATTGAAGTAGTAAACATTTGAAAGTCATCCTCCAGACCAGTGGTTCCCAGATCTACCTGTGACTGAAATCACATAGCAGTTTTTAAGTGCCATTTCCCAGATCCTATCTTAGATCTCCTTAACCAAAACTCCAGAAGGGTGACTTAGGAGGCTCCTTTTTTTTTTTTTTTTTCAAGTTCTGGTATTTCTGATGATCAAGGCTTTGAAATCCATTGATTTAGACAAGTAAGTCACGTTGGCTTGTTTAAATATACGTCTTTTTTAAAAACACAAACATTTTATTTTATTAATATTTAGCAGCTGAATCACAGTGATAAACTTATAGATATGCAAAAATAAATTTTGAGGTCCCTGCCAATATTACAAGTCTATGATTCAGTTATCTATTCATCACAAATCAGTATTTCTTAACTGAAACAATTGATCTTCATTGTAAGACAATCTTAGAATAATAATTACAAATAGAATTTAATGTGTTTTGTCCTGAAATTCTAACATAAAGTTTTCTGCATATGGTACATCTTTAGTTGATTACATTTTATAGAATGGCACTAATTATTTTTAGTACAAAAGATATATGTGTTACCTCATTAGACAGAATAGACTAGGTTATGCTGAGGCAAAAACCAACACCAAAATTTCAGTGACTTAACACAGTAAATGTTTATTTCCTATTTATACAAAGTACATAGCATGTCTGGGCGCCTCTCCAGCTGTCCTTCAGGTCCACTGCTTAGCAGTGCAGGCAGCTTCTATCTTGAGGTATATCCATCTCAACATGAGGCTTCGAGTCCACTGTTTCTAGAAATATTTGCACTGGAAATTAAATGTTTTGGCCCTGAGGCAAATTTGATTACTTCTATTTATCACACAAGCCACAGCCTAGTGACAAGAATTAGTCATATTACACTTCCTTCTAGCTCCAAAAGTACAAGAGCAAGGAAGGGTAATTCTACTGGATGCCCAGAATGAAAGGATGACCACACACTGGGGAGACTAGCAATGTCAATAGTTATTAAATATGATGTGGAAGATTCATGAAAGTAGAAAAAAGATATATATATACATGCACACACACACATCACCACTGCTGTTAGTATTTGGTTTATTTCCTTTGAATCATTGAAAATACAAGTTCTTTTGAATAATGTTTATTTCTTTCTTTTTCAGTTATGCATTGTCACTGTAGAACATTTTTAAATACATCAGTGTATACCAAAGAAAATTAACAATCCTTGCAATCTCACCTCCAAACAGTAACCACATATAATTTTCAATCAAAAGTGGAATCACACTGTTTACACTTACATATACAATGCTTGTTCTTCTTTTTAATTCCAATTTGCTAATGACCATTAATTGTGATTTCACGCAAGTCACTTCTCTCTGGGTCTAAGTTACTCCATCTCTAAAAGAAAGATATAGAAGATATTATTTCTAAGATGTCTTCCTGGTGATTTATGAATATACAACACCTGATTCATGTACATATTCCTCTCCCACTCTCCTCTCTTTCACAAGCTACTCTCAGAACCTTTGTACCTTGGAAAATACAGACTTTGAATCAACTTCTACTGACCCTGACTCCACTTTCAGGACCCAGAACAGCTCCCACTGGTTGGGTTTCTACCTGTCAAGGTACTGTCGAGAGGCCCCCTGTTGCTTTCACTGTGATGTGTAAATATCCTTAGGTCCCTGAATCCCTGGCCAAAATCATTGTTAAATATTTGTGCCAAAATTTCTCCATAATTTTTGTTGAAATTCTTGGCAAATTTTTGCCATTTTTACTTGGAATTGATGAATCTTGGAATCTCTGGTTAGAAAAGAACATTGGAGGTCATTTCCTCCAATAAAAGGTAAGCTCCTAAAACAAGGACTGTTTTATTCACAACTCACCTGGGAAAGTTTCTGGAACATAGGAGGTAGTCAGTAATTATTTGTTCATTTGAATCTAATCTTATCCCTCTGTTTTCCAGTATTCTCAAGAAGGACTCATGAACATCTCCTTCTACCTCTTCAGAAACTGAGAATTGATTATTTCCCAAAACAACCCACTCCAATGTTTCACTGAGAGATAGGCAGAGGAGGGTGGTGTTGAGCTCCCTACATTCCCCAACCCTGCTAAGTCAAGGACTTGGGGGGCAGAAGGGTGCCATGACAAATGGGCAAAAGTCATCTCTGAAAGAGAAAATATAAGTTAAGATACAATAGCCTTCACATTGATAGACTGTATTTTACTTTACATTTATATACATTTTATCCTACCTTGAGGGTTAGGCCAAGACAGAGTTTGTTAAATGGCAGAGCCATTTCTATAATTTTTACATAGGTCAGCAGGGAGTGAACATGTTGCTTAAATCATCACTTCGTCATCCCTGAGGCTGAGCACCTGAAGAATCTGAAGTGATTCTGGACTTGAAGAATAAATAATCAAAGACATTTAGGTCTTGTCATTGGCCCTTTCTACAACACAGGAACTATCTCAAAAGAAATATTACCAAGTAAAGCTGATACTTAAGGATCATCACATGCAGTGAGAATGGTAGAAAGAAAGCCCCTCCTTTATCATTTATTAGATATCCAACAGAGAGTCAGAGGGGAGAAAGCCAAAGATCTGTGTATTATGGTTACCAGGGAGGGGTCCCGGGACCTGGCTTACTTGGATTCAGAGTTGTAGAGAAGTTACCCTGTGATGCTATCTCGCTCTCCAGTCTGGCAGTTTCTTTGTAAAATGCTAGGGCTAGAAGGAGCTGCAAGAGCATCCAGTCATTCCTGTACTCTTCTATTTCACACATGGGGAAATTAAGGCCCAGAGAAAAATAAATCACTTGCTCAAGGTCAAATGACTACCTCGTGTTAGAGCCATAATTAAAACCAAGGAGATTATTTTACTGAGTATTTTATTGTTTGGCTGGTTGGGAGTTGTCTTTAAAAGTGAACTTTTTGGATTCAAGACAACTTAAACTACTGGTGACTAAGACTTGTCCTTTAGAAAAGGTTGATACCTTTGAGAGAGGCAGAAAGAAAGAGAGAAGGGGGAAGGGAGGCAGGAATTAAAATAAGAGTTTTCTGATGGTCTTGTTTCCAGGCAGCCTCTCTTGCTGTTCTGTCTTCTTAGAAACTGGAGCCATGCTACATTGTTTGAAGTATTCATTTTATTCAAAGATTAACAATACCCCTCCCAACAAGAGGAAATTTTCTCAAGGACTGAGGTAAATCATAATTGAAGGACAAGAGGGTCAAGGGTGAGTAATCCCTCAAAAACCATCTGCAGAACAATTAAGTATTGTCCACACCACAACTCATTTCTCAAGTATAGACTTGGAGAGCCCTGGAAGCCAGAACTAGAAGAGACCTTGGAATCACCACATTCATATTCCTCACTTTACAAATGAGAAATGCATAGTTCAGAAGGGGAAGTGATAGGATCATAACTCACATGCTTACAGGGTGCAGGGAAATGAAGCAAGCTGGAGCCAGGTAAGAGATACTTTAGATACGTTACGTGAAATGTGTGACTTTCCCCTTTAAGAAAAAGAACTGAACAAACAGGTGATAAATGGCAAATAACACATGCCCATAGTAATGGGGATAATAGTAAGGACTGTGGCAACCTAGACAAGCCCTGCCTCAAGGAGGCAACTGCTCTCCATCTCTATTTGGTCACTGTCATTTAGGGATATGAGCCTGAGGTTGCCAAATATTCTGTTATTTTTTAAAATATGAAATGCCCCAATGTATTAAAAATGACAAAAACTAATTTGAATTAGTTGCAGGCCAAACAGAACCCAACTGTAATCTGAATTCAGCCTCAGGTTTCTGGTTTGTGCCTTATAGTCTAAAAGAGAGTGAGATGTTGGCAAGGGAATCTCTGGGAAGCCCTGAGCTCTGGTTTCAGTTCAGTCATCCACTTGGTTTCTGATCTTCCTGAAATCATTTCTTATATATTTTTAAAATATGCACTTAAAACTATATACTTAAAAATAGAGCTGCAAGCTGTGTTCACTTCCATGAATAAAAGGCCTAAGGTGCCCTGAAGGAGCACGATGAGGTTGTGGTTTTCCTCCACATACTTATCAAGTCAATCAGAGCTGGAAGAACTAAGAAACTATGTGATAGATGCAGTCAGTCCTTGATGTCCAGAGGTTCCTGCTTATAATGATAATAATAGTACTTACTTCATATGACTAATCTGAGGAGTAAAAGAGGTCCTATCAATTAACTCTTCAACCAACTGCTGCTGACACCCAATTGACAGTCCTTGCTTTACTCCTGAAATGTGTATGATCATCTCTCTCTTCATCCAAAGTTGTGGGTAAAGTGGAAATAAGCAGTATTTTAAAGTTTCTTCCCTGGTCCAGCTATGTGCTGCTTACAAGATAATTGCTTTAGCTTCAAGCACACATGAAGACTGAAAGTAAAGGAATGGAAAATGATATTCCACATAAATGGGGAACAAAAGACAGTAGAGGTAGCTGTATGTATATTAGATAAAATATAGATTGTCATAAACTGCCATAAGAGATGAAGAAGGTTATTATATAATGATAAAAAGGTCAATACATCAAGATGGTATAACAATTGTAAATATATATGCACACAACATAGGAACACCATTAATAGAACAGAAAGGAGAAAGAGAGAGCAATATAATGATAATAGGGAACCTCAATACCCCGTTTTCAATAATAGATATATCATCCAGATAGAAAAACCAATAAGGAAATAGCAGATTTGAAAAATGCTATAGACCAAACAGTCCTAGGACATATATACAGAACATTCCATCCAAAGGCAGTCAAGCTCACATGGAACATTATGTGGTAGGCTGTAAAAAAGGTCTTTAAAAATTTAAGAAGAAAGAAATCAGATCGAATATCATTTCTGACCACAATTGTATGAAACAAGAAATCACAGAGAGGACAAAACTTGGAAAATTCACAAGTATATGTAGAAAGTTAACAGCAAATTCCTGAAAACCAATGGGTTAAAAAAGATCTTAAAAAGAAAACTAAAAAATACCTGAAACAGGAGAAAATGAAGACATTTCAAAATGAGACAAATGAAAATGAAAACACAATATACAAAACTTAATAGATGCAGCAAAAGCAATTCAAAGAAGAAAGTTTATAGTGATTAACACCAACATTAAGATAAAAGATGTTAAATAACGAAAGGGTACTAGACTTAATATCTGCGTGATGAAATAATCTGCACTACAACCCCCGTGACACAAGTTTTCCTATATAACAAACTTGCACATGTACTCCTGAATTCAGAATAAAATTTTAAAAAATAATGAAGGAAAAAAAGATTTTAGATAAAAAACCTAACTTTACATCTCGAGGAAGTAGGAAAAGAAAAACAAAATTAAGCCCAAAATCAGCAGAAAGGGGGAAATAATCAATACCAGAGAAAATAGTAAACTAAATAAGGAATAGAAAAACAATAGAAAAGATCAATATACAAGAGTTGGTTTATTGAAAAGATAAACAAAATCGACAACCTGTAGCTACACTAAGAAAAAATGAGAGAAGACTCAAATAAATATCACAAATGAAAGCAGAAACCTTACAACTAATACCACAGTAATACTAATGATCATGAGACTACTATAAACAGCTTTACACCAAGTTGAATTATATAGAAAAATAAATACATTCCTAGAAATATACAACCACCAAGACTGAATCATAAAGAAATAGAAAATCTTCACAAAAAATTATTCAAAATGGATCATAAACATAAATATAAAAATGCAAAAGTATAAAACCCCTAGAAGATAACAGAGGAGAAAATCTAGATGATCTTGGGTATGCTGATGACTTTTTAGGTACAACACCAAAGAAATAATATAGAAAATAAATAATAAGATGGACCTTATTAAAATGTAAAAATCTGTTCTGCAAAAGACGACATCAAGATGACAAGAAGACAAGTAACCAACTTGGAGTAAATTTTGTGTGATACAGCTGACAAAGGACAGTTATCTAAAATATATTTTTTAAATCTCTTAAAATTCAACAAAAAGGAAACAGGGAGGCAGAATAGATTAAAGCTCTGGACAGAGGAGCATGTGAAGTCTCACACTGTGAAGTTTAGCTTCAGATCAATGGCAAGAACCAACCAGGAATCCCAAGAGGACCCACAGACCGTTTGAAGGAAGCAGACTGCTCCTGAAGGACCTGGGAGACCCAGATACTGTGAGTGCCCCAACTGCGGAAGTAGGAAAGGGAGACTCTCCTCTCCTGAATACATGCCCCCACTGGAGAAGCAGAAGGTCTGTTTGCAGAAGTTTCCAACTTACCTGGAGCTGAGTCAGTTTGGAGAGCTGAGTGAAATACAGAGGTAGAGAAAGCAGCAGAAAGGCACTGGGAGCTTGCTGGGTCCCCTAGCAGGCCACTCCTGCCTGGCACCACAGGTATCCATCCAGAGGGTGGCCAGAGGAGCAGGAGGTAAAACTCCACAGAGAGAAAGAAACCTCTAGCTGAACTTTGTAACTATTTGAACAGGATGAGAAGCCTCCTGGCCAGAACTTGGGGGAGGGTGCAAATCCAGTGTTCAGACTCCATAGGCAAGGGTAGAACCAAGCCCTTTTCATTTGCAGCTGGGGGGCAGGTATCCTGGAGCATATTTTCAAGCCCGTCTCACCCTCTGCCTGGAATGGATTCAGGGATATTGGAAGAGAGCATAGTGGGAGTGAGACCAGCCCTTTGGTTTGCATGGGAGCTGGGTGAGGCCTGTGACAGCTGACTTTCCCCACTTCCCTGACAACCTGCATGACTCAGCAGAGGCAGCCATAATTCTCTTAGGTACACAACTCCAGCGACCTGGGAATCTCGCCCCCATCCCCTACAGCTGCCACAGCAAGACCCACCCGAAGAGAGTCTGAGCTCCGGCATGCCTAACCCTGCCCCCAGCTGATAGTCTTTCTCTGCCTGTCCTGGCAGCCAAAGACAAAAGACATAATCTCTTGGGAGCTCTATGGCCCCATCTGCTACCTGAGAAACCATAATACTTATCCAGGTGATCCCCATGGAAAACTTGTATCCTCCCTAAACAACTGCAGCTGATACTCTTGAAAGCATCACGTCCTGGCTGAAAGCCAACCACACAAACCATTACAGCAACTCATAAAAGAACAACCCTGCCTGAAGAAAGGAGAAAATATCAGATAACTCCACAGCCTGTAACATCCTGGCTAACCGGAGGTCCTGAATCTGTCCATGTGGCAACTTTACTGCCAGCACAACAAGCATTTGGGGAGGAAAAAAAAAATAGCACACTAAACAAAACTACAACCACGGTCCCACACAAAGTCCACCTCACTCCCCTACTACCTCCACCAGAGCTGGTTCTGGTATCCATGGCTGAGAGACCTGAACATAGATCACATCACAGGATACTTTGCAGACACTCCCCAGTCCCAGCCCAGAGCCTAATAGCTCCCCTAGATGGCTAGACTCAAAAGAGAAATAACAGTCACAGCAGTCTGACTCTCAGGAAGCTCCATCCCTAGGGGAATCGGGAGAGCACCATATCTAGGGAACACCCCATGGGACAAAAGAATCTGAAGAGCAGTCCTTGAGCCCCAGATTTTCCCTCTGACATAGTCTACTCAAATAAGAAGGAACCAGAAAAACAATTCTGATAAGATGACAAAACAAGGTTAACATCCTCCCAAAATCACACCAGCAATGGATCCAAACCAAGAAAAGACCTCTGAATTGCCAAAAAAAAAAAAAAAAAAAAGAATTCAAGAGGTCAATTATTAAGCTACTCAAGGAGGCACCAGAGACAGGTGAATACCAACTCAAAGAAGTTTTTTAAATGTTACATGATATGGACAGAAAAAAAATCCCCCGAGAAATGGCATAAATTTAGAAAATCACAACTTCTGAAAATGAAGGACACAGTTAAAGAAACACAAAATACACTGGAAAATCACAACAATAGAATCACACAAGTATAAGAAAGAACTTAAAAGCTGGAAAACAAGGCTTTCAAATTAACCCAATATAACAAAGGAAAATAAGAAAAAATTTAAAAAAATGAAAAAAGCCTCCAAGAAATTTGGGATTATGTTAAACAACCAAACCTAAGAATAATTGGAGTTCCCAATATGTTCATGATCAAACGTAAGAATAATTTGTGTTCCTGAAGAAGAATAAAAATCCAAAAGTTTGGAAAACATATTTGAGGGAATGATCAAGGAAAATTTCCTTGGCCTTGCTGCAGATCTGGACGTCCAAAATACAAGAAGTGCAAAGAACACCCATGAAATTCATCACAAAAAGATTATCACCTAGGCACATATTCATCATGTTATAGAAAGTCAAGATGAAGGAAAGAAACTTGAGAGCTGTGTGGCAAAAGGTAACCTATAAAGGAAAATTTATCAAATTAATCACAGATTTCTCAGCAGAAACCCTACAAGCTAAAAGGGATTGAAGCCCTATCTTTAGCATCCTTAAAAACAATTACCAGGCAGGAATATTGTATCCAATGAAACTAAGCTTCATAAATGAAGGAAAGACAGAGTCTGTTTCAGACTAACAAATGCTGAGAGATTTTGCCACTACCAAGCCAGCACTACAAGAGCTGCTGAAGGAAGCTCTAAATCTTGAAATAAAACTTTAAAATACACCAAAATAGAAGCTTCTTAAGATTAAATCTCACAGGACCTGTAAAACAATTACACAATAAAAAAAATAAGCTAGTCAGGGCAACAATTAGCATGATAAATAGAATAGCACTTCACATCTTAATACTAACACTGAATGTAAATGACTCTACTTAAAGCATACAGAATGGCAGAATGGATAACAATTCATCAACCAACTATCTGCTGTCTTCAAGAAACTTACCTAACACATAAGACTCACATAAACCTATGATAAGGGTGGAAAAATCCACTCAAACGGAAACTAAAAGTGAGCGGGAGCTATTCTTATATCAGACAAAATAGACAAGGAACAACGGTTAAAAAAGACAAAGGTATAATATAATAATAAAACGTCTAGTCCAACAGGAAAATATCACAATCCTAAACATGTATGCACCTAACACTGGAGCTCCCAAGTTTATGAAACAGTTACCACTAGACTTAAGAAATGAGACAGATGGTAACACAATAATAGTGTGGGACCTCAATACTTCACTGATAGTACTAGACAGGTCATCAAGACAAAAAAGTCAGCAAAGAAAAAAAGGATTTAAACTATAGCCTAGAACAAATGGACTTAACAGAGATTCACAGAATGTTCTACCCAACAACTGCAGAATATACATTCTATTCATCAGCACATGGAACATTCTCCAACATAGACCCAGATGATAGGTCACAAAACAAGTCTCAACAAATTTAAGAAAATCAAAATTACAGCAAGTACTCTCTCAGACCACGGTGGAATAAAATTGGAAATCAACTCCAAAAGGAAATCAACTTCAAAACCATGCAAATACTGGAAATTAAATAACCTCCTCCTGAATGATCATTGGACCAACAAGGTGGAAATTTAAAAATTCTATGAACTGAATGATAATAGTGACACAACCTATTAAAACCTCTGAGATAAAGCAAAAGTGGTGCTAAAGGGAAAGTTCATAGCATTAAATACACACATCAAATGTCTGAAAGAGCACAAACAGACAATCTAAGGTCACAACTCAGGGAACTAGAGAAACAAGACCAAACTAACCCCAAACCCAGCAGAAGAAAAGAAATAACAAAGAGCAGAGCAGAACTAAATGACACTGAAACAAACAAACAAACACACAAAAAACAAAAGATAAATAAAAAGCTGGTTCTTTGAAAACATAAACAAAATTGACCACCAATGAGCTTTACCAAGGAATAAACAGAGAAGATCCAAATAAGCTCAATTAGAAATGAAACAGGAGATACTACAACCAATACAACAGAAATACAAAAGATCTTTCAAGGCTACTGTGATCACCTTTACATGCACAAACCAGAAAACCTAGAGGATATACATAAATTCCTGGATAAATACAAACAAACTAGATTAAACCAGGAAGAAACAGAAACTCTGAACAGACCAATAAAAAGCAGTGAGATTGAAATAAAATTTTTTAAATTGTGAACAAAAAATGTACAGGAAGAGATGTACCCACAGCTGAATTCTATCAGACATTCAAAGAAGAATTGGTACCAATCCTACTGAAACAGTTCCAAAATATAGAGAAACAGGGAATCTTGCCTAAAGCATTCTATGAAGCCAGTGTCACCCTAATACAAAAACCAGGAAAACCCTGGTAGGAACTAATTATTACGCCTACTTTAAGGATGAAGAAACTGAGGCATAGACGACACAAATTATTCATTCAAAGTCATTTCATGGGCAAGCTGGGATGGAAATGATGAGTGGGTACTGTTCTGCCTGAGGCCAGGGACAGGGCCTTCCACTGGGGGGTGGCACTGCAAAGGCCACTGCATGTCTGGAAACTGCAAGCTGTGCAGTACAGTGCAGTTTTGCTGTGCAAAAACCAGGAAATGACATAACAGAAAAAGAAAACTACAGACTAGTATTCCTGATGAATGTAGATTTAAAAATCCCCAACAAAATACTAGCTAATCCAATCCAACAGCATATGAAAAAGATAATCTACCATTATCAAATGGGTTTCATACCAGGGATGCAGGGATGGGTTAACGTACACAAGTCAATAAATATGATACATCAGATAAACAGAATTAAAAACAAAAATCTCATGATCCTGGCAATAGACACTGAAAAAGCATTTAACAAAATCTAGCATCTCTTTATGATTAAAACCTTCAGCAAAATCGGCATAGAAGGGACTTACCTTAACATAATAAAAGCCATTTATGACAAACCCACAGCCAACATTATAGTGAATGTAGAAAAGTTGAAAACATTCTCCCAGAGAGCTGAAATAAGACAAGGATGCCCACTTTCACCACTTCATTCAACATAGTAGTGGAAGTTTTATCCAGAGCAATCAGACAAGAGAAAGTAATCAAGGACACCCAGATTGGTAAAGAGGAAGTCAAATTGTCCCTGTCCACCAATGATATGATTGTATACCTAGAAAACCCTAAAGACTCATCCAGAAAACTCCTAAAATTGATACATAAATTCAGTAAAGTTTCAGGATACAAAATCATTGTACACAAATCAGTAGCACTGCTGTACACCAATAGTGACCAAGCTGAGAATCAAATCAGGAACTCAAACCCTTTTACAATAGCTGTAAAAGAAAAAATACTTAGGAATACACCTACCCAAACAGGTGAAAGACCTCTACCAGGAAAACTACAAAACACTGCTGAAATCACAGATGACAAAAACAAATGGAAATACATCCCATACTCATGAATGGGTAGATCAATATTGTGAAAATGACCATACTGCCAAAAGCCATCTACAAATTCAATGCAATTCCACCAAAATACCATCATCATTCTTCACAGAACTAGAAAAAAACAATTCTAAAATTCATATGAATTTTTTAAAAGTTTTTTAAATTAAAGAAAGACCTGCATAGCCAAAGCAACACTAATCAAAAAAAAAAAAAGAAAGAAAGAAAGAAACAAATCTGGAAGCATCACATTACCCACCTTCAAACTATAATACAAGGCTAAAGTCACCAAAACAGCATGGCACTGGCACAAAACTAGGCACATAGATCAATGGAAAAGAATAGAGAATCCTGAAATAACACCAAATACCTACAGCCAGCTGATTTTTGACAAAGCAGACAAAAATATAAAGTGGGGAAAGGACACGCTAAATAACAAATGGTGCTGAGATAATTGGCAAACCACAAGTATAAAAGAATGAAACTAGATCTTGTCTCTCACCTTATACAAAAATCAACTGAAGATGGATCAAAGACTTAGATATAAGACCTAAAAGCATAAAAATTCTGGAAGATAACTTCAGAAAACCCCTTCTAGACATTTGCTTTGGCAAAAACTTCATGACTAAGAATCCAAAAGTAAGTGCAACAAAAACAAAACTAAATTGGACTTAATTAAACTAAAAATCCTTTGCACAGCAAAACAAATCCTCAGCAGAGCAAACAGACAAACCACCGAGTGGGAGGAAATCACAAACTATGTGTCTGACAAAGGACAAATATCCAGAATCTACAAGGAACTCAAACAAATCAGTAAAAAGAAAACAAACCATCCCATCAAAAAGTGGATTAAGGACATGAATAGACAATTCTCAAAAGAAGATATACAAATGGCCAACAAACATAGGAAAAAATTATGGCATTTGCAGCAATCTAGATGGAATTGGAGACCACTATTCTAAGTGAAGTAACTCAGGAATGGAAAACCAAACATCATATGTTCTCACCTATAAGTGGGAGCTAAGCTGTAAGGACACAAAGACATAGAATAATATAATGAACTTTGAAGACTTGGGGGGAAGGATAGAAAAGAGGTGAAGGATAAAAGACTACACATTGGGTACATGTACACTGCTCGGGTGATGGGTGCACCAAAATCTCAGATCACCACTAAAGAACTTGTCCATGTAAGCAAACACCACCTGTTTCCCCAAAATACCATTGAAATAAAAAGAATAATAATAAATGATTTAAATTCACAAAACTTTAAAAAAAGTCTTACTGTTCACAGTTGATAATAAAAGAAGTAAGAATGGAAAGTGTAGCAAGTGGAAGCCTCTGGACAATGGGATTTTAGATTTTCACCTTGCATACACTTTTCTAGTATTTGGAAAGAAAGTATACGCATGAATATATTACCACCATAATAAAGAAAACACCAAAAAATGGTGTCAGGACATTGTCGCCCTTGAATGATCCCATTTTTATTTTAGTTATGAAGTCTCATAATGGAAGTTCACATTGCTTAATGTGATACCTAGGCTTGTAATGGAAATTCACATTGCTTAATGCAATACCTAGGCCCATAATTGATTTTTAAAATCAGGATAGCAATCACTTACAGGAAGTTGAACAAGATGGGATGTGATGGGAGAGGCTAATATGTTTAGAAAGGGGCAGAGGCCAAGAATCATCTCAGGATTTGTGTCTCAAATATCTCTGGCCTCTGATTTGTCCATGCTCCTCATACAGGATATAAGAAGTCTTTCCAGTATCTTCGTAAGCCTGAATTGCTCACCAGCATTCACTCCAGCTCCTGTAGGCATCTCCTGAATTAAGCAACACAAGAAGTGTCCTCTGAAGTCACTGAATCCCAAAAGGCTCTCCACCTTTAGCACAAAAGAGGTCTTCACCTCCAGACAAAAGAGAAAAAGATAAGGGTAAGTACCAAGAACAGTCTTCTTCCATAGTCAGTTATGGTTTTAGGTACAAGATCACATCCCAGTGTTTCTACCTTGGTGCTACATGCAGGAGATCATGAGCTTGTTTCAGGAAAAGACAGGAGACATGAAGCATCCTTCTGGAAATGAAGTACTACCAGCCTAGTCTGTGTGAGTTCCAAATAGGGTCCACCCTTCTGATTTATCTCCCCACATCACCTCCTTTATTCCAACATTCAGTCTGCCCCCATGGAGAGAATGCTGGCTCTAACATTCATTTAGTGAGCAATGGGACATGCAGACCTTGCTTTACAGAGTTGAACTGCTGTAGAAGCAGGTTTTGTTGTTTTACTTACTTTTCAAGATCTTTCTTCCTTGTCTGTCTGGAAAATTTCAAGGAGGACATGGATGGTTCAAACTGAAATGACTGAGGAGTGTTTCATGAGGGAACTATTTACAAAGATATGCAGGGTTAAGGAAAAGAGACAATGCATGGATCAGCAGCCTAAGCAGCAATACCTAGGGGAGCACTACTTCCTCCCCTAGGCTGAAAGGGACAGGAAGGAGCAGTTACCATTGTCTCCATAGCCAGAGCTGTAGCCAAAGGGGTGGGAGAACACGAGCAGGCAGGTGGAGGAGCCCAACACAGCCAACACACAGCCACACAGGCTAATATGGTTTGGATCTGTGACCGCACCCAAATCTCATGTTGATTGTAATTCCCAGTGTTGAAGAGAGGGCCTGGTGGAAGGTGATTAGATCATGGGGACAATTTTGCATGAATGGTTTATTAACACGATCCACCTTTGGTATTGCTGTTGTGATAGTGAGTGAGTTATCATGAAATCCAGTTGTTTAAAAGCATGTGACACCTTCTCCCTCTCTCTCTTGCTCTTGTTTTCATGGTGTGAGATGCCTCACTCCCCCTTTGCCTTTCACCATAATTGGAAGCTTCCTGAGGCCTCCCTAGAAGCAGAAGCTGCTATGCTTCCTGTACAGCCTGCAGAGCCACAAGCCAATTAAACCTGTTTTCTTCATAAGTTTTCCAGTCTCCGGTATTTCTTTACAGCAATTCAAGAATGAACTAATACAGAGGCAGAGAGCCAGGAGGTGGAAATCCCATGTCACTTTCCTGCTGTCTTCCAGTCTCCTGCCAGTGTGTCCCAGTGTCTCAATTCCACCAGAAACAAAAATTAAAAAGAATCCCACTGATGTGGTACATAGAAGCCACCCTCTTGGGATGTCAAACAGGATAGAGAAGAATGGAAAGCAAATCCTCATGGCAACTAGGACTATCGTTCTCACATTCTTATATCCTCCTACTCCCTGTGGCTTTTTCTGTCTAAAGGTGATTGATTCCTGTCTAATTTAGCTCCATCAAGCTACTTTAATGTTTGGTATGTCTTTCTCTACTGTTACTGGTATGCAGAAATGTTTGCATTCATCAAAAATGCATAGAAAATAAAATGTAATTTAAAAAAGAAAGGACATATATTTTTTTGGTTAGAATATAAGTTTGGCTGCTCTTGTAAAGACACAAAGTAGAAATATCTTAACAAGAAAGTACAGTTGTGCCTCTAGCTCACTACACTAGGTTCTGAAACTGCAGAATCAACATACCATAGGTGGAAATTATTTTTAAAAGGAGGGTTGGGTAGAGTTGTATACGTACTGAACAGGTACAAACTTGTTTTTCCTTGTCATTACTTCTGCAATAATACAGTAAAAGAAGAATTTACATAGCATTTGTATTTTGTCAGTCATTCTAAGTAACTTAAAAATGATTTAATGTATCTGGGAGAAAGTGCATAGGTTGTATACAAATATCGTATCATTCTGTATAAATAAATTGAGCATCTGCAGATTTTGGTGTGTGCTGGGATTCCAGAAATAATCCTCTGTGAAAAACCAAAGATGACCATCTTTGGGATCTGAGCTGGAAGCTACAAGGCATCATACATCAGAATTCAAAAATTGCAACTCCCCAGTGCCTACAGAGTTGCCCTCATTCTTGTGATCCTACCTGGTTCCCAGGCACATCAGCATTCCAGAATGATGGAAAAGGATGAAAGGAAGGGGAGGCTTTGCTCCTACTATTGATCCCCTGAGTCAGGACTTGCTTATATCACTTTGGTGTATCTTCCATTGAACAACACCTGGTCATACAATGGCACCAACATCAAGGAAAACTGGTATGTGGGTCCTTGTACTGCTTTTACACTCTCAGAATTGTCAAGTGACCAAAGAGAAAAATGAATATTGGGGCAACATAGCAGTCTCTTCAGACCCTGACTGTCTTTGATTCTGTGCTTACATCAAGATTTTTCAAGAACTCCTCAGAAATAATGAATGATGGAGTAAAGAACAGTTCAGAAGTCTCATGCATGGCTCCAGGGACCAGGGGCTGGTATTGAACCTGCCCTTCCTGTTGTGGTCTCAGGAAAACCCTTCAATTCTGTAGGCCGTAGCTTCATCTTGTGTTATATGAAGATAATAACATAGATGGTCTTCAAGGAACACATGCTAAATGTTGGTGATGCTACAATGAAAAAGATAAGCATGACATAGTCCTTACAGAGCTTCAGATTTCATGAGGAAGACGAACATATTGCACCCTAAATATAGAGGGACAAAGTGTTTAGTGTCCTGAGTGTGGATAACAGAGGTTCTCCTTTTCCTCCCATTTCATTTTCGGGGCCAATCAGGGCTGTGGCAGCTTGTTTCTCTACTAGAGCTCATGATGGACACATTCACTCCTGATGCTCCTCTGTACTCCCAACAGAGGGTGCATATTCTTTCTTCCTGGAAGCCTCTGACCCCTGTGCCTTCTCGGGATCCCAGAGTTAAGGTGGCCTCTAATAGGCAAAAAGGAACTCCTGAATTTGTTCCTAAATAGCTTTGACTCACTTCTATTTTGTTCTTCATTTGATTTGCTTCTCATTCTCTATCTGGAGTTTGTTTAGGTTAGTTTCTTTGGGTTTTTTTTTTTTTTCACTCCACAATTTTGACAGTCAACTTGGATTTTACTTGAGAATCACTCCTCTGTTTTACTCCCTTTAACATGTATAATTAACACAGGGTGGTGCTAGGTCTAAAGGGTTGGTCAAAGACTGGAGTCAGTTCTCTGGGCTCAAATTCTTACTATATAAGTACCAGGACAAATGATTCACTCTTTTTGGGCTCCAATGCATTATCTGCCATATGGGAATAATACTAATTCTTACCTCCTAGGCTTTTCAGATGATTAAAAGAGACAATACCTTATAAACTCTCAGCTGCTGTTATTCTCCCAGATTAGAACTACTCCTCATTCTCCAGTTGAAATCTGCATGAATATACTTATACTCCAAGCCCTACACTATCCCTGTTTCCTTCATGAACTCCTATAATAAAAATATTTTTGAAGGAGATCCAAGATGGCCGATCACTAGCAGCTCAGGATTGCAGCTCCCAGTAAAAGCGGAAAGAGCCAGTGGACGCCACACTTACCGATAAATTTTCGCTGCCCACGGACCAGGACATTCCCAGCGGAGGAGCCCCACAGGTCG